>JACCPG010007932.1:0-12613 GCA_016069955.1 Drepana arcuata
AGAGATTCGCAAATCAACTGGCGTGAATAAGGGCGTGATTGTAAAGATGAAGAAAGGCATGTTACGTTGGTTTGGACACATAGATAAGATGAGTGAAGAAAGATTGACGAAAAAGATATACAAAGCAAAAGTGTGTGCAAGAAGAGGCAGAGGAAGGCCACGTTCCAACTACCTGGATCAAATAGATCGGACTCTGAAGGACGGGAACGTTAAGAGTACTCAAAACCGACGAGCATGTATGAAGAGACTGATGAGTTTGGACGAAGCGAAAGAGGTATGTAAGTCTAGAGAGAACTGGCGCTCTATACTCTCTGCCTACCCCGTTAGAGACGGCGGCGTGATGATATGTATGTATGTATAATACAAAGAAAAGAAACGAGGACAAATTATACTCTCAAACAATAAATAACAAGAGACTGTGGAGAGTCTACAAATACGGCAGCATTTTGGATCGTGGTAAAATCGTTGACAAAACAGCCAGCGAGCAGTGGAACTGTTTTTGGACTGTAGGTGTCTTCGGCGACCAGCACCCGTATATAATTTATCCTCACGCCTTCCCACAAAAGGTTCCCCGAAGAGTGAACAGATGTGTATAAGTAGTACTTGAACACACACTTTCCGCCAGAGATATATTTTAGTTGCCAACGTGATAGATGGCAGATCCATCATAATAACTTCCAAGTGACTATGCATATACGTCTTTGGGTACTCACTAATCCTCTACTTAAGTTCAGATAAACGCATGGTATTGTTGGGATTCAGACAGGCACTCAAAGGATTAATTTACTTCATTTAATTACTTCATCGGTCACTAATGCCAATAATATGGCCAAAAATCGATATAGAGGCTGGCGCTCTACGCTCTCTGCCTACAGGACTCAGCGTAATGACGTTAAAAAACCTTTGGGACAATTCCAAGCAAATTGATCAAGTACCAAACTAGACGACATACATACTTATATAGATAAATTTAAACATAGAACATCGAAGACTAAGGTATAAATGTATGTATCGTATGTATATTCTTAACAGCTCACACAAATTGCGTACTAGACAGACATATTTTAAGTATCAGCGGCTGATAAACATAGTTATATAGACGTATGTACTCAGATAAAATCCTTACTAATATTATAAATGTGAATGTAAGTTTGTTTGTTACACTTTCACGTAAAAACTACTTAACCGATCGTCACGAAACTTTGTACACATATTCTTGGAGGTATTAGAAGTAACATAGGATACTTTTTATTGAAAAAAAAACTTTTTACGTAAGATAAAAATGCCGTCCACGCCGACGAAGTCGCGGGCACAGCTAGTATCACATAAAGGCATAAAACACGTGGTATTCATAAGTAGCATTCTCAAAGATCTTGGCCTCCACGGCCCATTTAAATTATTAAACGACAATATTAGAATCGTATACGCGTATGTACTAAATACTTAATGCTTAATGTCCCGCCCAGTTTCGCTTGGGCGAATTAATGATACATACATACATATCGGAACATACCGGAAATAAGGTGAATGGAGCCATGTCGGCGTTGATGGGCAGTAAAAGTCTGAGCAAGAATGCTCGAGTTGCTGTCCACAACGCGATATTGGTACCTACCTTATTGTATGGCAGCGAATCCTGGGTATGTCAGAGGAAGTATATGAAAATAGCTGAATGCAGTCAGATGCGATCTCTTCGAAAAATGTACGGAGTAACGATTTTAGATCGAACCCGCAATGAAGAGATTCGCAAATCAACTGGCGTGAATGAGGGTGTGATTGTAAAGATGAAGAAAGGCATGTTACGTTGGTTTGGACACATAGAAAGGATGAGTGAAGAAAGATTGACGAAACAGATATACAAAGCAAAGTGTGTGCAAGAAGAGGCAGAGGAAGGCCACGTTCCAACTACCTGGATCAAATAGATCGGACTCTGAAGGACGGGAACGTTAAGAGTACTCGAAACCGACGAGCATGTATGAAGAGACTGATGAATGTGGACGAACCGAAAGAGGTATGTAAGTCTTGAGAGAACTTGTGAACGTGATGATATGCATGTACACATACATACATATCATCACGCCAAGTCCCTAACGGGGTAGGCAGAGAGTATAGAGCGCCAGTTCTCTCTAGACTTACATACCTCTTTCGCTTCGTCCACATTCATCAATCTTTTCATTTTCATACATGCTTCAAACCACGTTCCAACTACCTAGATCAAATTGATAGGATACAAGGACGGGAACGTTAAGAGTACTCGAAATCGACGAGCGTAATTATATATGTATGAATACATACATACATATAATTACGCCGAGTCCCTATAGCTAGGCTTATACCTCTTTCGCTTCGACCACATTCATCAGTCACTCCATAAATTTCATTAAAAATATAAAAAGTAATGATTTGGCAACGGAGCTTTTAATTGCATTTGTAAAATATTGTTGTTCTCCACCATTGGTAGCCATACCCTAAAAATGAATACTAAACTGATAACCAAAAACCAGTCTGCATTCGTTTTTTAAAACAAGATTGAATCGACGATCCTGTTTTTACACAAGCATTTTTGACTTAACAAGTTTCTGCGAATTATAAGTATGTTTGTTAACGCATGTGGTATTCACGGTAATTCAACTGCAGGTTGCAAGACGAACCCCGACTGCACGGAGGAGTATTTTTTGTTCATTGTAAGTATAGGAATTACGCATACTGCTGATTTGACGACCGTCTGGTCTAGTGATAAGAACTCCTGATTGCGAAAATTGAGGTCGCGGGTTCGATTACTGCTGAGGTCAATATACATACATACATATCATCACGCCGAGTCCCTAACTCTAGTAAGGAGAGTCTTCCTGGAGTCCTAATCCTAGTAAGGATAACGGGTCAGTGTTTAAAATATTGAATTGTCATCGGTCCTTAATAAGTATGCCAAATTTCGAGTTAATCCGACGTTTTGAAGGGGGTTAAAATCATGTTCAAAGATTCCGTTACATACTAACATACAAACATACTAACATACATACGTCTCAAGCTATAAAAAGCGTATTAATACATATAGATTTCCTTATAAGATATAAGGAAAATACCTTAGCGTTTAGATTTCAATGACAGCGTTACTTCATGATCATATTGACTCAGTAGTTGTTTAAGGTTTCCGTAGGTAGAAAATTAAACCTTCGATGTCTATCTTCCCTATACCTACATCCCAGTAATAATGCGCTATCGTTGACTTTCGTCAATTTTGCAAAAATAATTTTAATGAATTAAGCTTTAAGAACTTACTACACAGTATCACGCTGAGCCTTTCATGGAGTTGGAAGAGAGAGAGTAGAGCCTCTCTAGTTACCATAACACAAGCTTTGCTTAACTTTGGACTAGGTCAATTTGTGTGGAATTGTCCCACCCAAGGTATTTTTATTTTTTTTTTATTACACGGGTGGACATTTACTTTTTAAACATTTTGGCATACAATTAGTTTTTTCTTGCAATTAAGCCTTTTTTTAATTAGCCTGTATTAATCAGTGATAATGTAGCATTAAAATGGTGCCAGTATTTTTAAAGCCGGTCCAGTACTTTTCGTGCCAATTCTTTACAAGTTATAGTAAGATTTGTATATCTTTCCTCTTTATAACATAATTAAAGTTTAGTTTCTAAAATAAAAGTAGCCTAAATTACATCATCTCCTTTTTACATCAGCTATCTGCGAGTGGAAGTCCCATTAAAATCGGTCCAGCTGTTTCAGAGATTAGCCGGAACAAACAGACAGACAGACAAAACAAAAAAAAAAGCTATTTTGGTGTATGTACCGTATATATATTCATATGCTTGTAGTAAAAAAGTGGTTATTTCAATATTACAAAAAGACACTCCAATTTTATTTATATGTATGTACAGATGAGCCCAACGCTGGCATGACATCGAAGCTAAATCTACACAAGTATGTCTACTCACGTGACTGCTCATTTCCATCGTATCAAAGTACTTAACAATATCACCTCAACACAAACACAACCTCTTCACTCCACCGCTGTCGCTGGTATCAATTACTTTATATTTTCTTAAGGCATTACGACCTTGCAGTGCAGTGCATGACAAATATATAGGCACATCAACTTATTAGAGCCGTGGTGGCCGAGTGGTTCGAGCAGTTGCCTGCGACGCAAAGGTCGCAAGTTCGAATCCCGACTGTACCAATGAGTTTTTCTGAACTTAAGTACAGTGATTAGTCACACCACGAGCTTAACGGTGAAGGAAAACATCGAGAGGAAACCTGCATACGTCTGAGAAGAAATTCAAAGGCGTATGTATAGTCGTGCTGGAGTAACGGCGATGGACTCGCCATCTGTCACGTTGGCACCTAATATACCTCTAGCGGAAAGTGGGTGTGTGGGTATTACCTATGCATCTCTGCCTGCCCCTTCGGGGACCCTTGTGGGAAGGCGTGAGGATATCAATTTATTATTTATTAAGTAAGTTAAAGCTAAGCAACTAACGAGTAGTTTTTATGTAGAGATTTATGGTAGTCTTGGCGAGTAGTTTCCAGAACTCCAAGGTCTAATAGGATGTGTTAAAGTAATAGCACGCGCACGCGCACAAAGCATGCTACCAATGCGGCCACAGTGCTTGCGTTGCACCTGATCGGGGACATGCTCACTCAATCTTACTAACCGAAGCTTCCAAATACCTAGCTACATATAGATTAAAGCGTGTTGGTGTGTTGGAGACGTCTCTGTGAACCGCATGAATAAATAATATAAAAAGACTTTTTTTACATTCTGTACAGATCCGGGTTCCGGGAACAAACCCGTGTGTGAACTCATATTTGAAAAACAGTTTATTGTGCTATCACCCACGTGGGCAACCGAATAGATATCTTACTAATAACATGGTTTTATTAGTTTTTATCAGACACTATGGTTAGCATAAAAAATATTAAAACTTTTTTTTTTAATAAATTAATGTTGTGAAAGAGAATTTCGTCTGCAGACCATGTAGTCCCTTTCATTGCACTGAAGTGTATATAAAAAACTTGTTACAGTAAATAGATGTTCGTTTCATTATCTCTTCTGAAACACATTCTTATCACCGTTTTAATTTGTCTTAATTCATGAAAATTTACTGGCCATGGTATGTCATACGTAATGTAAATGTAATATAATTAGTATAGTAGTAGTACAGCTCGCGCGATAAGAGTTTGGCTTTGACCGTTATTGCGCAGAAATCAGAAATTGGGTATCAACGGGCAATTAGCGGGGTGCGGGGCGGGTGTGTAGGCGCACGCGGTGCTCTGATTGGCGCTCCAGTCGTTCCCTGCCTCTCGCACCGATACGACGTACCGCGCACTCCTGTTGTACAATGACGTTAACAAGTGAATTGCTATTTTCGTTAATTTTTTATTGTTGTCGATTGTTATTATTTGTTGAGTTTGTTTGTTTAAGTTTGTCAGTTAAGTTTTTTTTTGTTAAATATTAAAAAGTGATTTGAAAATGCGTAAAAAAACATTGTTTTAAAAAGGCAAGCACGGAAAATATCCAACCTGGTACATAAAAAAGGAAAAGTATTGTGTGCGTGACAGTACCCATGCGCAGTAATCCCCTCCACCCGAAGGTCAAATCCAAACTCTCGCCGCGCGATCTGTAGTAGTATTATTAAATGTAAATAGTATGTAATTTTATTAGATCGTTTTCTCAATTTCGAAAACAAACGAAAAAGAAAAGAATGCGGAATTTCTACCATTTAGTAACTAGGAACCCCCTTATTATTGTAATATATAAAAAAAAAGAGTCGAGGTGGCCGAGTGGTTCGAGTAGTTGCCTGCAGCACAAAGATTGCAAGTTCGAATTCCGACTGTAGCAATAACTTTTTCTGAACTTAAGTACAGCGATTAGTCACACCACGAGCTTAACGACGAAGTAAAACATCGATAGGACGGCGATGGACTCGCCATCTGTCATTTTGGCACCTAAAATATATCTCTGGCGGAGTCGTGTGTGGATATTACCTATACACCTCTCAGAGGACCTCTGTCATCGGGGCCCCTTGTGGGAAGGCGTGAGGATATATTATTATTTAATTAAACATATAAAAATATATATACAAATCTATTATCGAATAATATTTATTAAACATAAGGAAACAATGTTACATAGATTTTCTCGCCAAGTGAGCAAGGAAAGAGTAGAACGCTCTACGAGTTGTTTTTTATAGACTTTTGGACCTATTTCGCTTCATCAGTCTCTTATCTTCATTCATATTGGAATATATTTTGTGGGAGGCAGGGCATAATGTATTTCCCGTTCGAATTTGGAGCTGCCCGACTGGAGCAGGACCTCCACCTTATAGAAATCCGTAGCCAAATAACACTATATATTGTGTTGTATTTTTTTTTTATACAACAAGAGTGGCAAACAAGCATACGGCCCATCTGATGGGAAACGGTTACCGTAGCCTATTTACGCTCACGATACCGAAGTATCACTTGCGCGATGCCACTCTGTGTTCGGAGAGTTATAGTGTGTTGGCAGCATAATGGATTTAATCCCTTTGCTTCCAACACAATGTAACAATCCTTCCCCTCCACAAGGAGCTCATTACTGGAAACCTTATTCACCGCGTAGGAACACAACACAAAAAAATTTGTTATTTGGCTACGGATTTCTATAAGTTGGAGGTCCTGCTCCAGTGCTGTATTCCTGCGCGATGAACAAGGTTTCCAATAATGAACTCCTTGGGGTTGGGGAGAATAGTTATATTGTGTTGGCAGCTGCAGTGGAATTATCTAGTCAAACTATAGGTACTGCCAACACAGTGTTACCGCGCAAGTGATACCGCTTCCCATCAAGAGGGCTGTACGCTTGTTTGCCACTCTTGTGGTATAAAAGAATGTATATGAAATTCTTTCACAGTGTATATTATATTTAGAAATGCTAATTTATGAACCAGAATGAAAATGTACCGGACTCATTTACGTATTTAAAGCATCTCAATTCCCGCAAGTGTTCTCGTTGTATCAATGAACTTATATTAGCGAGCAAATTGACTGTATTGATGTGTCGATCGTTTGTATGAGAACGTTCCAGAAAATTCCATTACTTTTCAAATAAACACATTGCTCCTCGGTCAGTATTAAACTTGAACGGCATCCATAGGTTAGATTCATTGGTGTGGGAAATCTGTTTCTCTTAATCGTTATACGCTCACGAAGACCGTAAATCGGCTTTGGTAAGCGCAATATAAAAATGAATGTTTTTCTGTAAGTCCTTCATAGAATCGTAAACGGCTGGACTGAATTTTAATGAAATTTTCTGTCTTGAGAATAGTTAATAATAAATAGCCGTGGTGGCCGAGTGGTTCGAGCAATCGCCTGCGACGCAAAGGTCGCAAGTTCGAATACCGACTGTACCAATGAGTTTTTCTGAACTTAAGTACAGTGATTAGTCACACCACGAGCTTTACGGTGAAGGAAAACATCGAGAGGAAACCTGCATACGTCTGAGAAGAAATTCAAAGGCGTATGTATAGTCGTGCTTGAGTAACGGCGATGGACTCGCCATCTGTCACGTTGGCACCTAATATACCTCTGGCGGAAAGTGGGTGTGTGGGTATTACCTATACACCTCTGCCTACCCCTTCGGGGACCCTTGTGGGAAGGCGTGAGGATATATTATTATTATTTTATATATATTATTATATTATGAGAATAGTTTAGATTCACAATCGGACCCGATAGGTGGCGCTGGGATCGTCTTTCAGGACCTTACAATTCTTACCAGGGACAGCTTGTGTTGTATGAAAAAACCTGAAGTAGATGAACCGTGACGTTAACAGTAACATTCATCCGCGTAAAGATACTCATATTTAGAGCTGCAATTATCTTTGTTATAAGCACTTAAGGATGCCAATATTGAGAGTACCAAGAGACAAGTATACCTATTTTGAGATAAGAAGCGAAATAGCCTAGAGCGAACTGGCTCTACTCTCTCTGCCTACCCCGTGAGGGATTTGGTGTGACGATATGTACATACTTCGACGAGATGATATGTAGCTAACTAAAATCTCACCCGTAGAACGAACACACGCATATTCATTTGGCTCAATATCTGTACCCAATTGACAGATCCATTTTCAAACCGATCCATTTTTGACTTGCACGAACAGTTAAGCACGCCGTGTCCACTTCCCGGGCTCCTTCTCCACTCATTTTCTTCCCATTATCCTCATCTTTTATTGTACTTTCAAATATATTACCCTAGCCTGATTATATAAAGTCTATTTTCCATTAACAAGCCTCTTAATTTTACAGCTTGTATGCACCTCCGATCCAAATGGCTGCACCAAATGACATTAGCAATGTGTTTTTAACCATCTTGCAACTGTAAAAACAAATATAATTCATATCTTTACACTGTAAAGGAATATCTCTGAATATATCTCAGTGAATTCACAGTATGCTCATTATTTATAACTAGCTGTTCCGCCCAACTTCGCCCGGGTGAAAAACTAAAAACAAAACAAATGTTTCTATCGCTTCCATAGAGGAAGCAATGGTTGAAAAACGTGCTTTTTTTTTCACCCACATCCACATCGCAGGTAGAGTTTCATAAAATCCGTTCTTAGCTGACCTCTACACCGCGTAAGGAATATTCCTACCAAATTTCAAGTCAATCGGCCTTATAGTTCGTGAGATTTCGTGATGAGTCAGTTAAAAAATGGGATCTCCTATATATATATATATGTATATATATATATATATACATATATAAATGTAATTACACACCCACTTTCCGCCAGAGGTATATTAGGTGCCAACGTGGTGTGTGGGTTATTATCTATACACCTCTGCCTACCCCTTCGGGGACCCTTGTGGGAAGGCGTGAGGATATATATATATATATATATATATATATAAATGTAATTATAATTATAGGATAAATTAATTGTAATTAATTGTTATGGCTTCGCTATTGTATTGGGAGCATCCTGTAAAAATAGCAGTAAGTGGGATGAATAATAAATAAATAAATAAGTAATCTCAAATCACTATGAGTTTAATTTATTTATTATCTATTTATCTGTATATAAAAAATATATAAAAAAAAAAGCCGTGGTGGCCGAGTGGTTCGAGCAGTTGCCTGCGACGCAAAGGTCGCAAGTTCGAATCCCGCCTGTACCAATGAGTTTTTCTGAACTTAAGTACAGTGATTAGTCACACCACGAGCTTTACGGTGAAGGAAAACATCGAGAGGAAACCTGCATACGTCTGAGAAGAAATTCAAAGGCGTATGTATGGTCGTGCTCGAGTAACGGCGATGGACTCGCCATCTGTCACGTTGGCACCTAATATACCTCTGGCGGAAAGTGGGTGTGTGGGTATTACCTATACACCTCTGCCTACTCCTTCGGGGACCCTTGTGGGAAGGCGTGAGGATATCTCGTATATACTTGTGTGGTGGATTCGAAGTTCTTAGGTGGCGCTGCGATCGTATTTCAGGAAATTTTACTTTCTCACCCAAGCGAAGGGCGGGACAACTAGTTTATCTATACATATAATAAATCTGTAGAAAAATCGTTTTTGTACATCGAATATATTTCAAAAAAAATTTGCTAGGGTGTTTGAGGATAACCAACAGAACCCATTCCAGCATTTTTGGAATTTTTGTCTGTTTGTCTGTTTGTCTGCAAGCATGTTCACGTATTACCTAAAATATACGAAACCAATGTAGATAACTTTTATGCGTAATAATTGTTCGCAGCTAGAGGTATTACTTAGTTTTTGTTTCATCGCAATCGGTTCACTCTATCAAGAGATATTAGATAATATGTATTAAAACAATTCTCACACACGCAATTCAATTACTTGAAACACCAAAATAGAACGAAAGTTGACTTTCATATTCGATAGATGGCGTTGTGAGTTCCGAATTGTTTAGAAATAAGGTGTTGGTTGTCTGGAATTTTTATACATAGGTTTGGTCATTATTTTGAAGTAACGAAATTGAATCGAGTAGGTAGACATAATTTCTTCGTAGTTAGAAAAGTGTCATTCGTTCGAAAGTTTGTGATTTCGACCCGTTTTTATCGCAACACAACACGTACAAATGATTTGAATTGTTGTGTTTTTAAATTTGTATATAGATAGGTGTTCGGTAATTTCTATGGTGTTGGTTTTCACCCGACAGTTTTGATTGAATTTATTTGATTTATTATAGGTTTGATATTTATGTAAGGATCGTAGCAAATGGAAAGAAGTGATCTCTGCCTACCCCTACGGGAAAGAGGCGTAATTATATATGTATGTATGTATATTGATATTTCCCTTGAAAATACATCCTATAAAAAAAAATACTTTCGCCGCGTAGCCGGAATGCGAAAAGGATGAGACTAAGTAGGTCTCCGGAATCAGAAGAAGCGCGGTATTGGATGAACGGCACGGTGCTTTACCAGGCACTCTGAATTCACGTGAATTTGAAATATTCACGGAAAGGGAATCGCGCTTAAGTTCGCAAAGAACTCTGACCGCGACTTTGCGCTCCCAGGAGAGCATCGAGGAACGCGAAGTGCGTCTATCAGCTGATCGAGAGCGTTGCGCCCTCTCAAGCGAGAATTGGTCTCTGTTGCCCATAGAAGATATAGTTATGAGTAGAAGAATAAACCCGCTCACTCAGTACGTCTTGCAAACATCGACAGTTGGTGGGGAACAAATTAAAAGAGAGTCAAGCAAATCAGAGCACGTGAATGAATTTTTACATCTAGGAAGCATGTTCACACGAGGTGGAAAGTATGAAAAAGATATTAAAAGAGGGATAACTGCCGGTAATAAGGTGAATGGGGCCATGTCGGCGTTGATGGGCAGTAAAAGTCTGAGTAAGAATGCTCGAGTTGCTGTCCACAAAGTGAAATTGGTGCCTTTTTTATTCTATGGCAGCGAATCCTGGGTATGTCAAGGAAGTATGAAAATAGCTTAAATGCAGTTGAGGTGCGACCTCTTCGAAAAATATCCTAAATCGAATCTGTAATGAAAAGATTCGCAAATCAACTGGCGTGAATGAGGGCGTGATTGTAAAGATGAAGAAAGACATGTTATGTTGGTTTGGACATATAGAAGGGATGAGTCAAGAAAGATTGACGAAACAGATACACCTACAAAGCAAAAGTGTGTGCAAGAAGAGGTATAGGAAGATCACGTTTCAACTACCTATATGAAATTAATCTGACGCTCAAGGGCGGGAACGTCAAGAATACTCGAAACCGACGGGCATGTATGAAGAGACTGATGAATGTGGACGAAGCGAAAGAGGTCTAGAGAGAACTGGCACTCTATACCCTCTGCCTACTCCGTCAGGGACTCGACGTGATCGTATGTGTGTATGTAAAAGAGAATATGCGTCAGAAATAAATTACGATTCAAAAAGTTTGAAGAAACACTGCAAAACTTCTGATCAAATTTAACGCCAGTACAGCGTCAAATATTTGATAGAGTGTGATGTAGTGTACAAAATACACTGTGAGAAATACTGTTTTTAGATGCACCCGATGGAACTCAGAAAACTTTTTGAGAAAAATTTAAATAACATTGGCTAACCAAAATTCGAATTAGGAGGCAAAATAAAATTGCTATTGGCGCTGTCTCCTCGGGAATAACAGCAACATTGTCTGGAGGATAAATCTTCACATACAACGTTTAAAAAACCCATCGATTTGGAGCACCCAGAAAGCCCCGTTTGCGACGTGTCTCTATCGCAATAGTGATAAAGCCAGGGTTTTATGCGATTGCTTACTTATAATTTGGGACGAGATTACGATGGCAAACCGCAAAGCTGTGGAAGCCATACATATAGAAAAATTATCGGCCAATGGGAGATGCTAGGGTGCTTTTCTGTAGTGACTTCAGGCAGACACTCCTTATAACCCGAGGATCGAGAGCTGGTAGGTGCCTGTCTAAAGTCTAAGTATTTTATGGCGTAGTGTTTTATCGACTCATTTGAACTTTCATATGCGAGCCCATTTAAGAGGCTCCCTAAACGCGCAGAATTTCACAAATTTCTGCAATGCCATCTGATGACGGTACTATCCCATACAAGCAGGTGGTAAAATAATTTCACAAATTTCTGCAATGCCCTCTGATGACGGTACATATACCATTCAAGCAGGTGGTAAAATAATTTCACAAATTTCTGCAATGCCATCAGATGACGGTACATATCCCATACAAGCAGGTGGTAAAATAATTTCACAAATTTCTGCAATGCCATCTGATGACGGTACATATCCCATACAAGCAGGTGGTAAAATAATTTCACAAATTTCTGCAATGCCCTCTGATGACGGTACATATCCCATACAAGCAGGTGGTAAAATAATTTCACAAATTTCTGCAATGCCATCTGATGATGGTAAATATCCCATACAAGCAGGTGGTAAAATAATTTCACAAATTTCTGCAATGCCATCTGATGACGGTACAAAGCCCATACAAGCAGGTGGTAAAATAATTTCACAAATTTCTGCAATGCCATCTGATGACGGTACATATCCCATACAAGCAGGTGGTAAAATAATTTCACAAATTTCTGCAATGCCATCTGATGACGGTACATATCCCATACAAGCAGGTGGTAAA
>JACCPG010007933.1:0-10885 GCA_016069955.1 Drepana arcuata
GCAACTTTTTTCAAAGGTTTTTATTTGAATTTGAAATACTACGACAAGAACAAAACGGGTTGGTTACCGAAAGAAGTTGTTTATGATATTTGTGCTATTAAGCAAATAAGATTTCAACCATCTTTATTAGAGCCATTACTTTCTATGTGGAATGCGTTTGATGGATCTAAAGTAGAATACAAGACATTTGTACATGTAATAAATTATAGAGAACCATCACCTGAAATTCCTAAGATTCCTGACTTACCGCAAGGCTGTATCGATTTTAGAACAACTTACACTGATATGGTAAAACCGGGGCAAGAAGTTGACAAAAAATTCAGAGCAGGTTTGCCATCTGGAAGGTACTTCGACCTTGACTATCCCATAACCCCAAATGATTGTTGTAAAGCTGATAGAACATATCTTCCGCACGAAACTGACGCGAGAGCCTGTCTTAATCCAAGTTTATTTACCGCACTAGGTATTAACCATCGCGACATGTACGCAAAGAGAACACCAGATCTTATAAGGAAAGTTTTTGAAGCGGCTGGGGAAAAATTCACCGATGATACCTTTAATAGTATTTGGCAAGAAGCTATGAACTACCATTCCGAGGGGTGGGTGTCATATGAAACTTTTCGACGTGCTTTAAGTAAAGCTTAGACGTCCGCAAAGTTATAGGCATGTTATGTATCAAATAATTTTAAGACTTCAATATTTAGTTTATGCCATAGTTTTGCATTTTTTATAGTTTAGTTTTATCTTAAAAATAATAAGCTTTCGAAATAAATATACTTTAAGAATTATTTATTTTTATCTTACCTTTCAATTGTTTGACTTCTGGTGTGCAGGGGCCTTTGTTCAAGAGGCATCGTGAGTAAGAGTTCAAAAGTCTTTCATTCCCAAGCACTTCAGAGATATCGAAGTTTTCATTGATTGCTTCGTATTTGTTCTGAGCCTGGACGGCCACTAGGAGGCAAATAGTAACTATCAAAGTCTTCATAGCTGAAGGCAACCAGATGTCACTATGAAGCTCGCAGACGGTTTGAATTGCCCTTTTATATCGGGCTTATTTATATAGGAAGGATCGTATGTCTGATATAATTATACAAAGGTATGTCACCTTTAATTCTTATGAAGTAAACATTAGTATATGTACATATTTTATATATACTGTACTTATACAACATACCTTTTATATAATTCAACGATATAATTAATTCAATACAGCAATAATTAAGTATTAGTTACTTGGTAATGGACGAATAAAACGGATGAAAATTCATTTCGTTTAATATTTTACAATACACTAAACACTACCTTAAAATTACTTAATAAGATATATAAAATAATTTATTATAGCTATATTAGTTTCAAAAACAGTCATATTAATAATATAGTCAATCAAATGAAGTTTTTAGCGCCAACATCGCAAAATTATCGATGCAAAACACACTTTGAAATTATTGTTCCTTTTGAGAGTTATGGATCAGTTTGCTAAGTGCGGTTACTTATTTCATTATTACAAATTAAATTTTTAATTGACTTCAATAAAAAGAAATGGGACGAATTTACATGAAGTAGCATTAAGATTTCTGTTCTTGTAATTCAATTTGTTAGCCATCGGGCTGGATTCAAACTCCAATATTAAAAACAAATTTAAAGTAAGCTTAGACTCCTGTAGCCAAGAATCTGTAGAGTCCGTCTCTGTTAGACCTATCGGGGTTGTACTTCTCAATTAACTCGAGAAAACGAGGCTCACTCTTTGCTCTAATGCCCAAAAGCAATTGGCGGACGACAACCTTCTGACTCGCGGAACAGCGTCCGCAAGCAGTAGACAAAGTTTCGGGCAGCACTCCTGTAAATTAACAAAGAACGTATTAACGATGTATATATAACGATATAACGAGAGCTGAGTTTGTACGAACGCGCTAATCTCATGAGCTACTAATCAGATTTGATAAAAGCTATACGTAATATTATCCTCCTCAAAATACTCAAGAGGGCAAATAATCAAATTAACGCGAGAAATAAAAGTTGTAGTTCATTACTTTCATAAACTAATCGGTTGCATATTGGATGAAGATAAAAGTCAATTCTGTATTTTAATGTATTTAATAGATTTCTTTTATATCAGTAACTGTCATTTCTTCAATGTCATCTCGATATGCACGTTTTACATGTTGAAGCGTGAAGGATTAAGCATTTAATAATACAGGTAATTACTGAATAAATTTGTATTTAAACGCCACAATGAATCTATCATTCCGCCCATTTAAATGCCTAAGATGGTTATAATCCTAGGAAATGGCTAATTATTCGCTCAGCCAGTATGTAAAGTCAATCTATATGCAAGTAACATGAATGTAAACCTGTTTTAACATCCACCGTAGGAAATGAATTTAATCTAAAAGTGCACTACCATAGCTGGTCCATTTGATTACCTCTCCAGCCGCCTTATACTAATCCCATTCTGTTCACGATCACGCTATCCGATATTTACAAATTGTATTGCCATTACTTTAATTACGGAAAAAGATTTCCGTATTTAAAGTAATTGCAATACAGTATGGTACGTGAAGTACCGTACGTCAAGAGAAAGGACGTGAAGGGAAAGATTTTGCCTAAGGGGGCTAATCCAGACTTTATTAAAGTTGCTGCCAGTCTTCTTGGCACCCTCTTAATATAGTTATCGTATACTTATCGTATAGTTATATAGTTATCGTATAATTATGTATATTACCCTTTATATAGTTATCGTATATCTGATAAATGAAAAGCAAAGGAGTTCGGTACTTCGAATGATCTGGCTGTGGAATAAACTCCCCTTTGGGGTTTCTCCTAGAGAAGACAGCATAAAGACACCTAAGTTGTATAAAATAAACTTACTTTTGAATACTTTTCCGTCTCGTGTGCACGGTCCCTTATCCATGACGCACTTGTAGTACGCCAGAAGGACCCTGTCGTTCTGTACTATGGCATTTGCATTGAAGTTCTCATAGCGATTGTTTTGCGCGGAGCACGATATCACCACCGTCAGCGCGCATATCCACAGTAACCAGCTCTTCATATTTATTGTGTCCTGGACAAAGGATAAGCGGTCAAATTATTATGTTATTATCATTATTTTTATACAACAACAACTGGCAAACAAGGCCGACCTGACTGGATCTGGGTGGATGGGATCCGGTTACCGTAGCCTATATACGCTCACGATAACGAAGTATCACTTACGCGTTGTTACTCTGTGTTCGATTTTTTTTTGTTGCCAACTATATAACAACCCTCCTCCCCAAGGAGCTCATTATTGGAAACCTTATTCACCGTGCAGAAATACAAATAAAAAAAAAATCTTATTCGTCTAGTACTTGGCTGTGGCTTAATGTGGTGTTTCCGAACTTAAATACTGTGATTAATAACATCCCCAGTTTTACGATGAAGGAAAACATCGATAGAAAACCGGCTTACGCTTGAGAAGCAATCGAAAGACGAAAGCATTGTAGACAACAGAATAGAAATATAGCTGGAACACAGTCCATCCTAGTTATCAAACATGTGTTGATCCGCAGCAGCTTACTTAATATAGATTTGTTACTGATGTAAAATAACAGGTGCCGAACATGCGGTTCCGATCTTATGAATACAAATTGAATGAAGAGACTCGCAAGATTAATTTAGGTCTTTGCAGTGTCACTCATGATTTATGCCTGATAGATTATGATGAAGAAAGGAACCGTTCGAGAACCGTTGCTTTTGCGATGCTTCTATCCTGGATATTATAGACTATAGAAATCCAGTGTTAGTAATTTGTGTATTTTAAAATTAACGCCTGATTATTAAATTGCATCAAGCAGAAGAGCATTCCGAATTAAAAAATACAAAGGGGTATTTTTAAACTGCGTCTTGGCCAGTTTTCACTGAATCTAATACCATGGACTTCATGAAGTATTTACAAATCGCTACACGTTCGACCAGTTGAGCGTAGGTCAGGTTCTTTGTTTACACATGTCTGTATTGTTGTGGTACTGTGGTACATACCAAAACTTTCCGTACTGTGTTAGAAAGTATTTCTAGCTGCGTACCGCACTGGTGCCTGCGACTAAGTTGCAATAGCTATGATATTGATACATGACATTGGATATTTCTTAGAACTCTACACACATCAAATAATTAAACTGCGAAACTTGAGGTCGCCGGTTCGATTCCCGTTGAGGGCAGATATTTGTGTAATTAATACGAGTGTTTGTACCTTAGTCTTGGATGTCCTATGTATATATCTCTCTATATAAGTAAATATATCGTCGTCTAGTTACCATAACACAAGCTTGGCTTAATTTGGGGCTATGCCAATTTGTATGGAACTGTCCCAAGGTATATATTTATTATTTATATGAGATCCAGTGATGCTAAGCGAGCAATTGAAGAGTGATTTCTGTTCAGTATTACAGCTTTCCTACCGAGACACCGTACAAATTATCGCAACTAAAGGACACTGCTCTCGGGCCGTTATTGTGTTCCTGCAGTGTCACAGGTATCAAAAGCATCACAATTTTTGCAGCAGCTATAATTTCCTATGCTATTGACACAGGCACTACCTGTACTCAATAAAAAGTCAGGTACATCAGGTTTAAGATTATTAGTTACCCTGGTTGTCCGATCGTAGGTCACATTGATATCACAAATAAAATTAAATTGGCCAAGCAGTTTCAAATATTGAATAACATTTATTTTTTAGCGCCTTTAATAGTACAGTTACTCAGCCATGCGTCTCGTCACTTTCTATAGTTTATAAGAAAAAGTACTCACGTGAAAGAAAGTTTGTCCTCCAAGTGCGCCGGCCACTGACGTTATGGCAGTATCCGACCAAACCGAACAGCGGGTGCAAACTCTAAAACCTGTCCTCGAATGAGGAAGAGGTCGATGTAACGGACCGAATACAAAACAACCTGAAGAAAGCAGCGGTTAATATGCACCGCGTTCTTACTACCCACTCTTATTTTATTGCGTTTTAGTTCAAAACGTGTTTTCTTGAGGCTCGTGGAAGGTTCATTAGAAAGGACTCTTTCGCGGTATTGACGAGCAAATGTAGACTATAGGCTTATTGGAACGTACAGTTAGAATACCTTAACGAGCCTGTCTCAGACGAGTAACGAGCTATGAACCTGTCTCAGAAGTTGATTAGCTGGTTGAGAATATAATATTGATACTTTTCAGATCACTTGTCAGAGCTATTTACAATACGACGTGATTTTGAAATTGTTCTGAGGTAAATAGAATTAAGTACATACTTACATTGCTAGATCTTTTTCTGAAATAAAAACATAGTCTATGTGTTCATAGCTAATTAAAGTTTAATTCCTTTCATTCAGCCGTTCTGCTGTGAATAAAGAAGAAACATCCCCATAAACATTTGCATTTATTATGTATATAAAGTAGGATGTTATATATGAATGTATATATAGATGCATATTTTTTTGTCATAGTGGCCAAATGGTTCGGGTAGTTGTCTGTAACACGGGGTAGGTTTGTAACACAAAGGTTACAAGTTCAAACCTGACTGTACCAATGAGTCTTTCTGAACTTAATTATAGTAATCAGTGACATTGCGAGTTTAACGGTGAAGGAAACATCGAGAAGAAATCTGCAAAGTCGTGCTTGAGTTACGGCGATGGACTCGCCATCTGTCACGTTGGCACCTAAAATATATCTCTGGTGGAAAGTAGGTGTGTGGGTAACCCTTCGGAGACCCTTGTGGAAATGTGTGGGGATAAATATAGAACAACTCACAAATTGCAAAATTGCAACTCAAAAATTGTAAGCAGACAAATTCCTTAACTTATTTTGACATTAAAGTCTACATAAACGATACATATAGAATCTAACTACGTTAGGAAACCCATAAACCATGTTACAAAGTGAGTATTATTTTATTACTTCCTTTAATAATGTTGTAATATTATCTTTTGATAGAAGACCCAATAGAAATAACTGTACAAGTGTTAACAATATTACTATTAACGTGCGCAATGATGGTGTTTATAGACGTAATTAAGTTTCCATTTAATTTCATCAAGTTATTTTATACTCGGCGTGATGATATGATGAAGTTATTTTATTATTAATCCATGAAGTCAACTGTGTAATTGCTTAGCAGACTTAGACATTGATTGGCAATTGTGGAGTTTTCCGTAGAATATACTTCACATAGCTATATATAGGTATATATATATCCAAATGTAGCCGCTATGCATTATTTTTTTGTTTATTGTGAATTGAGCTTTTTATGCATCTTAAATACATAGTATAAAGAGAGCAAGTAGGTTATCTTCATGCAAACGCACCGCGCGCGGCTTGTATGTGTGCGCTATTGTATCTATGTGTCGACGCACGCACACTTTAACAAAATCTCGACCCGTTTCTCAGTGCGCCAGTCGGGGCTAACACAGTATACATTGTAATCTTTGGGGCTAACACTGCACGAGGTTCGCGCGCGCGTCACGGCTTTTCGGCACCGCTAAATGATTTATTTATCAATATCATCATCAAAATGTCTGATAATCGCAGAAGAACGTATTGCTGTGTGTTTGGGTGTCTTAATAATTCATCGATTCCAGACCTGTCTCTGTTCAGATTACCTATTGAACAGGAAAGGTAAGTTAGACACTTATTCTAGCATAATATAATTTTACTTGGTGATGAGATCTACGAGAGAGGAGAGAGACCTACGTACTTACATATTTTTTGTTTGTATTAGTTTTCTATCACATAGGAAGTAGGTAGGTAGGCCTAATTTCCTAGTAGAATGTATTAGGTACTTTTGATCTGGCAATTGGTTTGCCGCTATTTCTTTGTTTACGTTTAGTTATGCCGATTTCTCAGTATTGTAGGTATAGTAATCAAGTACCTACCTACTTACAGAAAATCGTAATTCAAAATAAGTATGTACGAGTACCTAATTGACTAATAGTAAATCAAATACATATAAAACAAAGTTCGAATCATAACAACAAATTCGATTATAGTCTAAGAGACAGTCGTTAGTTTTTAATGTTGTTTTTATTTCTTTTAATGATAATATTTCATTCACTTTATTCATTTTTTTATTATAGATACCTAATGTATATTAAATGTGCTTTTTATTACAGACGCCTTCAGTGGCTGCGCGAAGCGCGAACAGCCGCGCCTAATATTTAGCTAAAAGTGACAACCCTAAGACAGTAGGCAATTATATCGAGAATTAGGCCGGAGATAGCCTACTTACTCCCTCTCTTTATACTATGTTAAATATCTTCAAGTATGCTCACGACGGTCCCCGAACAGGTAGACAAAGGGAACCACTTACAAGTGTGTTGTTAATCCTCTATCTACCCGAGATAAAAATTGCTTAATCGAAGGTATATTTTAGGTGCCAACGTAACCGATGACGAATCCATCGCCGCTTTGTTAAACACATCTATCACACATCACTGAATTCGTGCCTAAACGTGTTTTCCTAAATTTTTCTATCACCGTACTTTAGGTTCAGATCGACCTTATTGGTGCAGTTAGGATTCGAACTTACAACCTTTGATTTGCAGACAAAATACTCTCATAAAAACAAAATTATTAATTGTAAGCTTAATTTATAACACCGCTCAATTTACAGCTTTCGAAAGAATTTTTTATCTGATACCGTTGCAATAACGTTCTATATTTTATTTCGCCATAAATTTAAGTTAACAAGGGCAGAATCAAATTCTAAATATTTTATTCAACGTAAGGGACACCGGGAACACTTATTAAACGATACTTGTCACGTACTTAATAAAATTAAAGTTACAACCGTTTTCAAAATCTACCTGCCTGGGCTTAATCTTTATTTAAAAAAACCATGCACAATAGTAATATATACTGTGAAAGCGTTCACAGTTCAACTGTACAATTGGCTATTCATACGAGTAGCTATTATTTGTACTAATTTGAATACCTACTTAGAAGTAGGCCCGCGGCCTGTTTGCGAGCCAAGAACGGTAAAAGCGCTACTAGAACATAAATATATTGATAACTTGCGATTTGAAGCGAATGAATAATGTATAACATAACTAACAGAAATAAGAAAAAACAATCAATTTTAATATTTAAATTAAACTAAAACACTGACAGAAATAAAATATAAGTACCTAAAATGTAAGTACCTATGATGAAGCGAAAAAGTCAAGAGAGGACTAATTCTACCCTCTCTCTATTTCTCTATGCCTACCCCGTGACGGACACTGCGTGATTATGTGATTAAACTAACGCAGCTTTTCCTCCTTTTTGCCACCACTCTCATACATTCCAGTAGTGCCTCAAGCTCTAAAACCCTTTCGTTAAATTTTTTCATGGGCAATTACTTCTTCCTTTTATATAATGAAATATTAATGCAAACTTCAATATTATTATTATATATATATCCCCGCGCCTTCCCACAAGGGTCCCCGAAGGGGTAGGCAGAAAGAGGTGTATAGGTAATACCCACACATCCACATTCCGCCAGAGGTATATTAGGTGCCAATGTGACAGATGGCGAGTCCATCGCCGTTACTCAAGCACGTCTATACTATACATACGCCTTTGAATTTCTTCTCAGACGAATGCAGGTTTCCTCTCGATGTTTTCCTTCACCGTAAAGCTCGTGGTGTGGCTAATCACTGTACTTAAGTTCAGAAAAACTCATTGGTACAGGTGGGATTCGAACTTGCGATCTTTGTGTCGCAGGCAACTTCTCGAACCACTCGGCCACCACGGCTTTTTATATTATTAATAAGAAAGATTTGCTGTTTAAATGTATTGTTTCATCCACGTAATATTAGTTTTCATTGATTTTGATTATTGATCTAGATAATAAAATAAAACCAGGTTAATTCAGCTAATAATCTATGTCTGTGCCAAATTTGATCCAATTCCGTTCAAACTTCCTGGCATGATTGAGTAAAAAACATCCTCTCAAACTTTCGCATGTATAATATAAATACGATATAAAGTTGGCCTGTCCAATACTGCAGAGCAATTGACCAACTAAACTATTTAACGTTTCAAGTGTATCAAGATCTACTGAGGCAGCGCCTGGCGGAATATTGAAAGTTATGTTGCTTTACCTTCGTCATCAGGAGCCCCTGGCCTCAAACAATGCATTCACGTCTTTCTGGATAGCTACTGAAACCAGATCTTTGTAGAGCTTATTCAAATATTAAATTATCATAATACAACAATAAATTTATGAATATCATTTTTTATTTAAGACATTACCTACCAGGCCATAATATGTAGGTATGTATACATGTTTATTGAACAGAAATCTATAACACTTATTTGTATAAGGAAGTATAATATTATAGGGGATTTATGTTGAATAATACAATGTTTTTTGCTTTATATGAGCTTTAGACAGACCAATGTAAAATCTTTTACTACTACTACTACTGTTATGATTTAAAAATAATAATTCAACAATTAATGTAATATTTATATGGAGCCGTGGTGGCCGAGTGGTTCGAGCAGTTGCCTGCGACGCAAAGGTCGCAAGTTCGAATCCCGACTGTACCAATGAGTTTTTCTGAACTTAAGTACAGTGATTAGTCACACCACGAGCTTTACGGTGAAGGAAAACATCGAGGAAACCTGCATACGTCAGAGAAGAAATTCAAAGGCGTATGTATAGTCGTGCTTGAGTAACGGCGATGGACTCGCCATCTGTCACGTTGGCACCTAATATACCTCTGGCGGAAAGTGGGTGTGTGGGTATTACCTATACACCTCTGCCTACCCCTTCGGGGACCCTTGTGGGAAGGCGTGAGGATATATTATTTATATATTATATATATGTAATATTTGTCTGGCTGCACTCTTAAATGTTCTTTTTGAACTACTACATGTATGTATGTTACGTATAGGCAGTATACACCGGATGACAAACTACACAATATTTAGCTTAATCAATTCACGAAGGTCACTTCACATACATAATACCTAATTGTCAAAGAAATTAACTTATCTCCAAACCGATCATAATCGCAAAACAAATGCTTAATTTTGCTTTTTATATTTGGGGCATTAAAATAAGTGTGCACATCCGCTAGTTGGGCTATAAAACTGCATTAAAACTATGTTTACACTGTCATCTGTATGACTACATAGTACATAGCACAGCAATTTGTTTTGGTAAGTCCCGCGCAGTGAAAAATATATACCTATGTACTATTGTAAAATATATATACTGTAACCGTCTGGTCTAGTGGTTAGAGCTCCTGACTGCGAAACTTGAGGTCGCGGGTTCGAATCCCGCTGAGGGCAGATATTTGTGTGATGAATTTGTACCTTAGGTACTGTAATGAGGTATTTGTACCTTAGTCTTGGATGTTCTATGTATTTATGTATATATCTATCTATATAAGTAAATATGTATATCGTTGTCTAGTTCCATAACACAAGCTTTGCTTAATTTGGGACTAGGTCAATTTGTGTGGAATTGTCCCAAGGTATTTATCATTATTATTATTATATTATTTAATAAATGGGAAATTTTGATAAATATGTTTGTATGTTATCTCGTCAGAACGGTTGAATGGAATTGGATGAAATTAAACATACAATTAGATTTCCGGATTAATGTAATAACATATTTTTATATTTTGTTAAGTCAAGCACCAGGGCTCTCTTGACTTCAGGCCTCTTTATCTTATACTTATATTATATATGTAGTCATACATGCTCGCCGGTTTCAATTACTAAATTCCCAGGCTTGAGTGTCCAATCTATTTGATTAAGATACGTGGTAAATATAATTATTTTTTTCACAGAAATTAGTAAAATGTACGCTTTCTTACTAGTTTTGATGGCTGTAACGGCCCCTCTGGTTACCTGTTACGATGAAAAGTACGACACG
>JACCPG010007935.1:0-55117 GCA_016069955.1 Drepana arcuata
AAAACTCTTTGGTACAGTCGGGATTCGAACTTGCGACCTTTGCGTCGCAGGCAACTGCTCGAACCACTGGGCCACCACGGCTATTATATATATAAAAATATCAATTTTATTAAACTCGGCAGAGGCTATTGATTTGACGATCGCTTGGGATAGTTTCAGTCAATGAGAGCAGTCAATTGTACATTTCGACTTTCAATACCTACTCTACTTTTATTAGTTAATTGGAGTCGACTGGGAACGGGCACATGGGATTAGGAACGCAATTGATCGGAGAACATTTTCTGCAACTAAAACTAATTCACTAGATTGTGTTCAATGAACCATAAACAAGGACCATAGATAATAAGGTTTGTTCTTAGGTCATAGCTCATACAGACTATAATTTTAACATTGGATTTTTACCGCCGTGGTGGCCGGGTGGTTCGAGCAGTTGCCTGCGACACAAAGATCGCAAGTTCGTATCCCGACTGTACCAATGAGTTTTTCTGAACTTATTTTGGAAAGTGGGTGTGTGGGTATTACCTATACTCCTATGCCTACCCCTTTGGGGACCCTTGTGGGAAGGCTTGAGGATATATTATATATATTATTATTATATATATATAGGATGCATATAAATTACGGACAAAGGTTATAAATTACGTATTTAAAAGGAGCGGACCCAGACAGTAGGTAGGTATATTCTATTTAGAAGATCAAAATATGTTATCTGTGCCATTTCAATCATACTTTAATTAAAAAGTTTTAACACAAACCAAAGCTAAGCACCAGAAAAGTTATCGTACCGTGTCTATACGTTGCATTATTTATGAGGCTTACACCAAGTTACCTAAGCCTGTGAAGATAAAGCCGCGCTGGGCGAATGGTTCGAGTAGTGGCCTGCAAAGGCTGTGATTAAATACACCACGAGCTTTTTTTTTTCTTTACACATACATACAGACATACATAGAGAGTATAGAGCGCCAGTTCTCTCTAGACTTGCATACCTCTTTCGCATCGTCTACATTCATCAGTCTCTTCATACATGCGCGTCGGTTTCGAGTACCCGTCCTTGAGCGTCCGATCGATTTGATCCAGGTAGTTGGAACGTGGTATTATTCTGCCTCTTCTCGAAAGCACGAGCTTTACGATGAAGGAAAACATCGAGAGGAATATGTTTGAGAAGAAATTCAAAGGCGTATGTTGGTCGTGCTTGAGAAACAGCGATGGACTCGCCATCTGTTAGCCCTTATAAATCCGGCGGAAGGAGGGTTTAACCCCTTTGCTTTACCTACCCTTACGGAGACCCTTGTGGGAAGGCGTGATGATACTATATATCTTAAAGATCATTATACAAACACGAATTACTGTACGTGTATATTAAGAACCCAATATTGTATTTGTAATAAATTTATAAATTGTTGTCATCTTAATTTTAATTATAGTAATATAAACAAAAAAAAATATTATAGTAATATTTATAGTTATATTTCATGATTTAAGTGATCGGTTGAATGGTAACTGGTGATTTTTGTCCTTTGTTGTTTGGTTAAGTCTGCAGCGCCATCTAGCGAGTTATTTTTTCTTTCGGGCCATGAACTCTTCCCAGGTCCCAAGACATTGACAAGTGAGCGAGTGACAAGACACTGTACCTACATAAATACGGCTATAACAATGATCACAAATTATGGTTTCTGAAAACATAGAGGACGGTCATACTTGCAAATATATATGTCTACAAGTTGCCCAATAAGGTTCATTAAGACTTCAACATGGACGATGTAAGAAATCATATAAAAAATATTACTATGGATTCAGGGATCATTCATACCACAATCCCATATATTTTCCTTTTTAATAGTATAAATTAAAGCCACAAGCCGAGTAGCTCGTTCGCTTTTTATCTAAATGTTCTGAATTACACCTAAGTATGAACTACAACACTAAAAGGAAGGTTGTAAAATGGCTATTCGTTGTATAAATACCATTACTACTCAAGGAATAGGGTTGTAAGTTATTTGGAGAAGTCATCGGGAGCCTTGTAAGATTGCCAGTAATATCCAATTAGCGCAAACACTGGAGTTATCTTCAATGAACTGAGATTCTGTTATAACTTTTTATGGTTATTTATAAGCGATGCAATCCTTAGTAGAAGAGGCTATCTGTTAACATGTGCCAACGATTCTGCGAAGCAATCAATGCCGTTATTATTTTTGTGGGCACTTTGACAGCTGTCAAATCAGTTTGACAGTGTCGGATCAGTAGGCAGGATATTTGTCATACCTAGTTATTGAAGTTATTGCGGCATTTTGGCACAAATATGTTATCTATTGATGCATGTATGAAGAGACTGGTGAATGTGGACGAAGCGAAAGAGGTATGTAAGTCTGGAGAGAACTGCCCTCCCTGCCTACCGCGGTGGGCACTCGGCGCGATGATGTGTATGTAAGTATGTATTTTGTCTATATAAATAGGCTATAGTAACCGTTTCCCATCAGGTGCCAGTATGCATGTATAAAAAAATAGATAAAAACAATCCTTGATGCGGATTATATATCATGCTAAAATTTCAGCTCGATCGGTGCAGAACTTTAGAGTTTGTTATTTATTATCCTACTATTTTCAATGAGAAATTTTGTGAGGGTGTTTTTTCTTCCTTCACGCAAAAACTACTGAACGGAATTGGATACGATGTGGCAGAAAGATAGATTATTAGCTAAATTAACGCATGGGCTATGTTCGGTTCCAGAACTTGGGAACTGAAAAGTTTTTATGTTGGCCAGAGAATGAAACCATAATAGCGCGATGTAGAACATTAGCAGCGCCATCTAGTCAATGAATGTTATAAATGCTCGTCATGCCCGAGATGTTATGGGCATAGTATAAAGAAGAGTTTTTTTTGTTGTGAGACCAATAAGGTTTAATCCATCATTGTTTGTTACTCAATCAAGCCAACGGCTTCTTGCAACAGAGATGGTTAATTAGATGAATTCATATATGAATAATAATAATAGTTTTATTTCAGACACATTGGCTACCATAAAAATACATCAATCAATTTAACACGTATACACACAAAACACAAAAATAAATAACAATTACAATTATTAAACATACCTATATGTTTATAGGATACATTTTTAACTCTAGAAAAATGTTTACCAACGAATTAAAATAATTCGCACGCTTAATCGCGGGGCGCAACTAGTAATTTATAAACTAGAACGTTTACGCTTCTTATCTTTCAATAAATTTATATGTAGGTACTCTGGCAAAATTCGTTCCCGTCTGGCGTCAAAAGATGTAGCATGCATTATGTATAATATAATAATAATAATATCCTCACGCCTTCCCACAAGGGTCCCCGAAGGGGTAGGCAGAAGTGTATAGGTAATACCCACACACCCACTTTCCGCCAGAGGTATATTAGGTGCCAACGTGACAGATGGCGAGTCCATCGCCATTACTCAAGCACGACTATACATACGCCTTTGAATTGCTTCTCAGACGTATGCAGGTTTCCTCTCGATGTTTTCCTTCACCGTTCAGCTCGGTGACTAATCACTGTACTTAAGTTCAGAAACTCACGGTACAGTCGGGGATTCGAACTTGTGACCTTTGCGTCGCAGGCAACTGCTCGAACCACTCGGCCACCACGGCTTGTGGGCATATATATATAATAAATTTGAAACCCTGGGACCTTTGCGGTCCCGTAGCTCACCATCTATTAAAGAAGTCGCCGTCTAATCGAGACCTCTCTCGACAAGCGGGCTGGAACATATCCGCTCAGAGCATCAAAGCATTGCTATCCAGCGTGGCAATGCCAAGCGTCTTCTTGGCACGTTGCCCTCGGCGTCGATTTTAACAAATATTTCATCAATAATTAGTTAGTTATACAACTGTTTTTGTAAATATTATTGTTATTGTGTGTGGTCTATTATGTATCTACATAATAGATTATGTATCTACACACTAGCAGAGGAAGGCCACGTTCAACTACCTGGATCAAATAGATCGGACTCTGAAGGACGGGAACGTTAAGAGTACTCGAAACCGACGAGCATGTATGAAGAGACTGATGAATGTGGACGAAGCGAAAGAGGTATGTAAGTCTAGAGAGAATTGGCGCTCTATACTCTCTGCCTACCCCGTTAGGGACTCGGCGTGATGATATGTATGTATGTATCTACATAAAACTTTACGCAAAAACTAAGGACATACAAAAAATAAACGACGTAACGATATAACGAGCGCAACGTGCATTTTAAAAATATAACCTCTAGAACACGAGAGTATTGAACGGTTTTAATATAAGAATTAAAAACGTCATGTTATAAAAAAAATGTTTTTAATTTTATTACCTTTGACATAGGATTGAAACTCTGCTGACAGATTTGTAGTGTCGTTAGTTTTAATGTAAACAGTAGATTAACTGAGACAGGCCCCAGTGTATTGAAACCACATTAATTCTCCAATGGAGAATCGCTTTGCAGACATTTAATATATTTTGAATAGAGTCTAGAATTGAACGGCATTATGTTTGTGACGTGCACGGATAAGTTTGTGAGCAGTGGGTTAGTTTCATCCTTTATATGGGAAAGCGGCATGATTCGCATGCATACGACAGCTATGAAGCTAGGCCCAACACTCAGTCACACATGAATGCAAAATGATCTATGCAGTGACCTAGTTCTCCAGGAATACTAATGGCCTAGGATCCATCTAAAAACGACTCTATCACACCTAGATAAGGACAGGCAGAGAGAGTAGAGTGCCAGTTACGTGGTCATTGAGACCTCTCGCTTCATTAGGCCAATATAATATTTATACAATTATACTATAATAATAATAAATACCTGGGATCACACAAATTGACCTGGTCCCAAATTAAGCAAAGCTTGTGGTATGGTAACTAGAGAACGATATATTTACTTATATAGATATACATAAATACATAGGAAATCCAAGACTAAGGCACCAATACTCGTGTTCATCACACAAATATCTGCCCTCAGCGGGATTCGAGCCCGCGACCTCAAGTTTCGCAGCTCTCCCGAACCGTGCTTCTTTTTCGACGTTTTATAAGTGCCCACCTGGGCCTATGTGAAATAAAAAGATTTTGATTCTGATTTTGATTTTGATTTTGATTCTCAAGGAGCTCTAACCACTAGACCAGACGGTCGTATGGGTACTTGTACCGAGTTTCCAGCTGGATATACCTAGTGCCATCCACGAAGATGCGCCCCACCTTTATTTTTAGCCCCAATTTTTTGCATGCCTGTGTTTGGAGGCCCTGCTCTTCTTAATTTCTAGTACATGCAAAGTTACTAAGATGTTAATCAAAATCTAAATATTTTATTCAACGTAAGGGACACAGGGAACACTTATTGAACGTCACATACTTAATATAAAGTTACCACCGTTTCCAAGAGAAAAATACCTGCCAGAAGAAGAAACGGCGAAACAAGCTCCCCGGTTTTCTTTTTTAACAATTTGTTCCCTTTTACGTAGAAAAAAGTTTTAAGGGGTAGAAAAGATTAAACTTACCTACATATAAACATGGCCATCATATTTTTGAGATATCTAGTATATTATACTATTGGAGATAATGTTGAGAGACAATCTCAAATCATCCATAGACACGAAGCAGCCTTATATGGGAGCTACCGTTTGCTCGTGATCTTATCGTGTCTATTGAGTCATACTCACATAAAGGTGTGCATTAGATTTTGTTGTTTTATTAAGTACTTAGTTGGTGGAGGCAACATTCGATTCATTACGTTATGTTGTTGTCTATGGATCGCATCGGAAAAAAATCAATAAATAGATTTTTTTTTTGTCAACAAATAAAAAATTTGTCAATTTATTTAATAAGCTGATTGAAATCGGAAAAGAACAATATAATTTTGAATGAAATAGTTTGTGGTTTAGTTTAGTGATAGTCCTTAAAGTTTTCCTTACAGAGTAGAGTTTTCAAGAAAAAAGTTTAAAATGTAAATAGGATCTGCAAGGCATCTTTGGCAAGAGTCCAAGACCGACGGTAACGACACTTGCTATGAGGCTGGCTAGATGATAATTACCACCAAGGTGGTATTAGAACGTCACCTGCCACGTCAAGATTACAAGATTGAGGTAGGGCATAACGGGGTCTTCCGTTCGAATTTGGAGCTGCCCGACTGGGGCAGGACCTCCACCTTATAGAAGTCCGTAGCCAAATAACACAATTTATTGTGTTGTGTTCCTACGCGGTGAATAAGGTTTCCAGTAATGAGCTCCTTGGGGTGGGGGAGGATTGTTGTATTGTGTTGGCAGCAGAGGGATTAGTCCTATTATGCTGCCACCACAGTCGTTAGCGTAAATTGGCTACGGTAATCTTTTCCCATCAGGTGGGCCATATGCTTGTTTGGCACTCAAATGGTATAAAAAAAAGAAAAAAAAAGTGGGAAATGTTCAACACTCTAGAGCAGGGATGGGCAAACTACGGCCCCCGGGCCATCTCCGGCCCTCGAGTGGTTGCCTCTAGAGTCTAGAGGCAGTCCAAAACGCTTTCGCTGACTTGATCGCCTCCCGTCCGGAAGACTTTTACAGTAAAGTACAGTCTTATCTTTGTGTTGCAGGCGGCTTCTCGAACCACCTGGCCGCCACGGCTCACGCCAAGGCAAAACTTACACGTAAGTGTATTCAATTCCATATAGATTATTGTTAAAGCGAGATCCAAATTGAGTGAAGAATATAAATGGGACAAGTAATGCTTATTGTATAAATTGATTCTTTCATTCATAGACCACCCAGAAAAAGCGTTCGTTAGCATTGTACAGGTCTAGGCTTGCCCAATCATACGCTCACTATTCCTAATATGACAATGTCAGGTGGACTAACCCTATATGCCCACCGGCGTATCCAGACCTCCTCTGACTATATCTACGAACTTTAGTCGACTCTACGTCTCCGCAATAAGAGTTACAGTTATCAAAATCGTATGTCAAATTTCGCGTGGTTTCATTATGATCACGTCGTGTGCAAAAGCTCACGATCAATGCTTCATATTGTATTTCTATATAAATGCACACAAAAATGAGCGCATACCCATTTACAACACGAATAGACACGCTATGACACACGATTCGTAGTATTTTTTTTATTTAATTTTATAATTTAAGCCGTGGTGGCCGAGTGGTTCGAGCAGTTGCCTGCGACGCAAAGGTCGCAAGTTCGAATCCCGACTGTACCAATGAGTTTTTTCTGAACTTAAGTACAGTGATTAGTCACACCACGAGCTTTACGGTGAAGGAAAACATCGAGAGGAAACCTGCATACGTCTGAGAAGAAATTCAAAGGCGTATGTATAGTCGTGCTTGAGTAACGGCGATGGACTCGCCATCTGTCACGGCACCTAATATACCTCTGGCGGAAAGTGGGTGTGTGGGTATTACCTATACACCTCTGCCTACCCCTTCGGGGACCCTTGTGGGAAGGCGTGAGGATATATTATTATATAATTTTATAATCTCACTCAGTTTTTTTTTCTCGCGACAAAATGGTTCAAGGGCCTACCCATACGTGCTCTATACAACATTAGTGTAAGGCCACATATGGAGTACTGCTGCCACCTGTGGGCTGGAGCCTCTGGATACCAGCTAGGGCCACTAAGGCTGAGGAGAGACTTTGCCTCGCTGTGTGTGTTCTACCGCTTGTATAACACTTGCTTGTTTGCCACCCAAGTGGTACAAAAAAAAGTTGTCTTTTTCCCAGATTAAAACATCCCATATGTTAATCCAATTAAATTATCTATCTTTGTGCCAAATTTTATCCAAATCTGTTCAGTAGTTTTAACGTGAATGAGGAACAAACATCCTAACAAATTCTCACATCTATACTTATAAATATATTATACTATCTGTGCCCCGCGGTTCCCGTGTAAAAATCCGCTTCATTAGTATACTTTTATCCAGAATTATTTTCGATCTAATAATCTATCTATGTGCCTAATTTCATTCAATTCCGTTCAGCCGTTCTGGCGTGATTGAGTAACAAACCACTTTCCACTAAACAAAAAGTTTTGTTTGTTTAGTGGAAAGCGCTAATTTTTTTTTATACTACTTGGGTGGCAAACAAGCATGCGGTCCGCCTGATGGTAAGCGGTTACCGCCGCCTATGGACGCTTGCAACACCAGGGGTATCACTCGCGCGTTGCCGACCCTGCAGGAATCTTTTCACACCCTTCTTGAAGAACTCCATGCTGTACTCTCCAGGGAAAACCTCAACGGGGAGCTCATTCTACAGCCTGAGCTGAGCTAATTTCAGGAACTACTGGTTGCAATGGAATAAATCCTTCAGAGTTGCATACCCCATTTATCTAAAAAGTCTAGGCTATTTAGGAAGAACCAAAAGAAGCGTAGCATCAATGAAAAATGTTGCAAAAACTGAGAAAAAAAACCTTTTTGCACGTTTCCTTCTTATCCATATCCTAACTCCATCTCGTCATCTTAAGACGGCCGTATGGTCTGGTGGTGAGAGCTGCTGACTGCGAAACTTGAGGACGCGGTTCGAATCTCGCTGAGGGCAGATATTTGTGTGCTGAACACGAGTATTTGTACCTTAGTCTTGGATTTCTTATGTATTTATGTATATATATATTGTAAATGTATTGTTGTCTAGTTACTATAACACAAGCTTTGCTTAATTTGGGGCTAAGTCAATTTGTGTTGAATTGTTCTCTTATCATGTTGTCCTAGAGTTTTTCTTTAGAGCAAACATGATATTAGAAGTCTTCAGAGACCTAAATTAATGCAAGACTGGGTAAAACTTCTCAGTATTAATGTAAAAGAACCAAGCTTTACGCTACCCAGCTTAGGGTGAATAATCTACTTTCTTCTTCTAAGTTACGTATTTTATAAACTTTTAATTACATGTGGTGTGATATTAGGCAGTATAGTATTTAATCACTTACTGTGCGTACGCATTTAAAAATAAATAGGTTCTTATTTTTGTATGTTTATTAAAAATATATAAGTCAAATTATCAACACTTACGTTCTGTAATTACCAAGATAGATTAACTTCTTATGCCTTCGTGAAGGCGATTATTTTAAAAATTATAATTGTTTTAAAATTACCAGTGATTAGGTCAACATTACTTGCAGATAACCTTCGCGTTAACTAGATTAAGTTAAATTACTATTTGTTGCCGTCTGTCGCCTCTCTGAATAAGTGTTTAAGGTACAGCTTTTGGTTAATTAAACCCGGTCCCATCAATGAACGATGATCCCACTAAGCGTCAGGCAGACTGCATGCTTGTTGGTCATATTAGTGTAGAAGTAGAGATGAAGAAAGGCATGTAACACTATTGGATGTCTCAAGAAAGGCTGCGAAACAGATAAATTGCCTATTGTTCTGGAAAAATATTTATATAATGGCCATGTCCAAACTACCTAGATCAAAACAACTTATATATTCAAGCCTCCCCACAGGTGTCCCCCAAGGGGTAGGCCAGGCCTAGAGATATATCTTAGGTGCCAACATGACAAATGACGATTCACTTGCCGTTAGGTACTCATTACACGACTATACGTTTATTTGACTTTGACTTTCTTGTCAGACGTTTGTAGGTTTCCTCTCGACGTTTTCTCTCACCAAGTTCGTAGCGAAAAATTCATTGGTATAAACGTGTTCTCTATCCCTCTGCTTTCCAACACAATGTAACAATCCTTCCCCCTCCCCAAGGTGCTCATTACTGGAAACCTTATTCACCGCGTAGGAACACAACACAAAAATTGTGATATTTGGCTACGGACTTCTATAAGGTGGAGGTCCTGCCCCAGTCGGGCGGCTCGGGAAACCCGTTATGCCCTACCTCTCTTTAGATTTGTGAACGAACTTGCAATTTTTTTGTCGCAGGCAACTACTCTTAGAACTAGAACTTGGCCACCACGGCTCAGTAAAAACAACTTAACTGATAAATATTAGTGAAGCGAAAAAGTTCTATAAGTCAGTAAGTAGAGAATTTGATTGATTTTGATTTAATTTCTAGCGCTCTACTGTATCTTCCCACCCCGTGAGGGACCCGGCGTGATGAAATGTTTGTTTCTATACATGTATTAAGTATTATCGTAATGTTTCATATAATGCCGTATATAATACTATAGTCATGTGTAGACGTCCGTCGGGTCTAGAGGTTAGAGCTGCTGACTGCGAAACTTGATGTCGCGGGTTCGATTCCAGCTGAGGGTAGATATTTGTGTGATTATTTGTACCTTGGTCTTGGATGTCGTGTTTTTATGTAAATATCTATCTATATAAGTAAATATATCGTTGTCTAGTTACCATAATACAAGCTTTGCTTAATTTCGGGCTATGCCATTTTGTGTGGGATTGTCTTAAGCTATTTATTTATTTATTGTGACCTAAGAACTACAGTTTATAGTGCAATCAAGCCTATGACATAATTCTTACTGAAGTTATAACTCTGCCATGATAAAGACATACATACGTCTATGTCGCCGGCGCCACACGCATGTCGCTGCTATCTAGGTGAGGGTTAACGCATTTTTCTCACACTAGATTCTAGATGCACTGGCCAATGCGCCTGCGCCGCCCGCTGTGACCGCCGAGGGGGTTAGGTTAGGTTTTAAGAGTTTTTCACATCCGCACCTTGTTAGCACATTTTCCTTACGAATACCAGCGAAGTGACAATTTTGATCTAAGCTAGAGGCATCACTGATTTGCGGCGTGTGCACACGATGTATTATCGTTTTTTTTTCTTAATTGTGTTCAACATATTTATTTATGAAAAGAGGATAGGAGATAGAATGTATCTCTGGCGGAATGTTTGTGTGTGGGAATTTTCGTTTTATCCCCTCCTACAGAAGGCCTATTGTATTAATAGTATAATGCGTGATCCATGTTTGATCTGCGATCTTAGATAGATATACAGTAAAATACTGACTGATAGGTGGATATCGAATTTATAGTTAGTAAAATGTGTTTTAAATACATTTCTATTTTCTATTTATATCCTCACGCCTTCCCACAAGGGTCCCCGAAGAGGTAGGCAGAGGTGTATAGGTAATACCCACACACCCACTTTCCGCCAAAGGTATATTAGGTGCCAACGTGACAGATGGCGAGTCCATCGCCGTTACTCAAGCACAACTATACATACGCCTTTGAATTTCTTCTCAGACGTATGCAGGTTTCCTCTCGATGTTTTCCTTCACCGTAAAGCTCGTGGTGTGACTAACCACTGTACTTAAGTTCAGAAAAACTCATTGGTACAGTCGGGATTCGAACTTGCGATCTTTGTGTCGCAGCAACTGCTCGAACCACTCGGCCACCACGGCAATTTTCTATTTTGTACCACTAATAAGGGACTTTCAGTTAAGGTGTATAAGATTCAGTTATTGTGGCGCAATTTAAGATTAAGTCGACAAATTCCAGATTTGGTGGCTGCCTCAAAATGTGAGTCTCAATATTTCAGTAATTATTGAAGATATTGTGGGCGAAATAAAAAAAATATGCAATGGTATTCTCTGATATTCAATATTTCTACGAACTTCATAGTTCGTGAAATCCTAAAAAAAAATTAAGCCACCAAAACTTAAGAAAAATCGTACAAAATAATTATAATAATAAATAAATATCTGGGACAATTCCACACAAACTGACCTAGTCCCAAATTAAGCAAAGCTTGTGTTATGGTAACTAGACAACGATATACTTAATTATATAGATAGATATATACTTAAATACATAGGACATCTAAGACTAGGGTAAAAATATTCGTGTTCATCACACAAATATCTGCCCTCAGCGGGATTGGAACCCGCGACCTCAAGTTTCGCAGTCAGGAGCTCTAACCACTAGACCAGACGGTCGTCGTTGTTCATATTCACCCATGTAATCATCATGCTGATGAAAAGGGACCAAGGGAGTTGATCACTAATATGAACAATTTGAATAGATGAACTTAAAGCGAGTAAAACCACAGTTAATAATTAACTCCTTCCCGACCTTGGAAACGACTTTTTGTTCTTTTATTTTTAATTTGAAGTTGAACTATCGTTGACATGTCGTGACAGAATTACCTAGAAGTTTAAATGGCGTTCCATCCGTCCTACACCTCGCCTTAATAAATGTAAGCAAACAACAAATTATCACCAGGCACAGCTTACAAAGCACCAAGTTACTGGTAATTGATCCCACGTCGCTCAGGATTCCATTAAATAAAAAACTCTAGGTACGACTGTTCCAGCTAATGCTTTATGTTCCATATTTATTGCAACTATATGGTGGCGTAACTTGTCTTTGGAAAAGGTTTTTTTTCTCTGTTGCCAGTTAAATTATAATTTATTTATTTATTTATTATGATTACAACTATCCTTACAGGTTAACTAATACTATTATAGAAAAAATAATAGTGTAGAAAAAATAAATTAATCCTAAAATTTTGTATTATATTTAATCTATTTATTTAATTTTTATATTTAATCCTAAAACTTAAGTTATTTGTTCAAACACAATATGCTGTAAGTGGCTGTAAGTGTAAATGTATTAACTATGTAAGGTATATCAATTTTAATAAATGAATTACCTAAAAAGTATAAGAAGAAATTCACAGCTTATTCTTCGCGCCTTCCCACAAGGGTCCCCGAAGGGGTAGGCAGAGGTGTATAGGTAATAACCACACACCCACTTTCCGCCAGAGGTATATTAGGTGCCAACGTGACAGATGGCGAGTCCATCGCCGTTACTCAAGCACGACTATACATACGCCTTTGAATTTCTTCTCAGACGTATGCAGGTTTCCTCTCGATGTTTTCCTTCAACGTAAAGCTCGTGGTGTGACTAATCACTGTACTTAAGTTCAGAAAAATTCATTGGTACAGTCGGGATTCGAACTTGCGACCTTTGCGTCGCAGGCAACTGCTCGAACCACTCGGCCACCACGGCTCTATATAATAAATAGCATACCAATATTACTTGACCCATTATTCTTAACAATATCATTAAGATTATTCGTTATCATTGAGTCCACATAATAATAATATTGTACGAGATAAAGTCACCAGGCGTTCATAAGTAGCTTAAGGTAAGTTATAGTGGATATCATTACACCGAAGAGGTTTATGGCTTCCAGTGTAATTTATTGTATGGCAACATGTATTTTGCCCGCGGTAACAGTCGTGCGTTGGTTTTTTAATGTATCTACCTACCTGCATACCTGTATATACCTAATATATACATGTCCATAGGGTTAAAAGGTTATGTAGCCACAGCCTAAAGTTACATCAGTAATTGGAAAAAATATTCCTTATCTGATGAAACGAATTTGCAATTAAAAAAGATATAAAGATTTATTTTGTGACCGATACCATAAAGTGTCAGAAGAAGAGACAGAAGAATACTTCAGATAGGTTGAACACTGAAGGATGGGAATGTCAAGAGTACTCGAAATCGTCGAGTATGTATGAAGAGACTGATGACTGTAGATGCTGGTGAGTGCAATTGGTTGCCGCTTTGGATCCCACGCCTAAAATATATTTGATAGTAAAAGATAGGGAAAGTATTCAACGTATTATTTGACATTTAAGAGCTGTTTCTAAAAGGAGAGCGATGGCTTTTTATTTTTTTTTATTTTTTTATTTATGGATCTCCAACAAAGGTTACACGAAAAGTACACAAACATAATGTTTACAATATTAGACAAGCGTGTCCCTTCAGTTACAGGAGACCACAGCATGCATTGATATACAGTCGCAACAGGAAGTTTGGCTATATATATAATAAAATAAAAATATAAAAACATTAAAAAAAAGTGAAAATACAAACAGAACAAACTTTTATGACAGTAAGTCCATGGACAAGGATCGAAACTATTTTTTTTTATTAACCAGTTGAGCCGTACTGGCCGAGAGAATCGAGTTGCCTGCAACACTAAGATTACAAGTTTGAATCCCGAATGAACCAATGAGCTTTTCTGAGCTTAAGTACAGTGATTAGACACCACAAGCTTTAGTGTGAAGGAAAGCATCGAGAGGAAACCTGCATACGTTTGAGAAGGCGTATAGATGATATAAATTATATCCTATGCGTTAATCCAGCTAATAATCTGTCTCTGAAACTTGACGGAAATATTTTAAGCGGTTCGGCATCACTGAATAACAAACATCCTCACCAAACTTCGCATTTATAGTATTAAGTACGATTAACAATTTAAAAAGATGCGCAAGCGACGTCATTTTGAAGAAGATATGATTATATTCGCTGTCCGAACGATGTCCCGATAATGTAAATCTCGTGAAATGTCTTTAACTTTTTAAATAAGTTCTGCATTTTGAATGAAAATCTTTTGGTCATCGACTCACAAATGAAGCAGTAGCGAATAAATAAAACGCGCAGGACAAAAAGACCACCCGAACGGAATTCTTTCCGCATTGGTAAGCCCCAAAACGGATAGCATTGTCGTTAAAACACCAAATAAAAGTGGTTTTCGACCCACGTACGTCTCGCCCGCGCAACTCGTGGGCCCGAAAACATTATTTGCAGTGATGTCACACGACCTTGCATAAGCGTGATATTTGAGCAACAAGCCTGAAGCCACTCATATCCGAATCACACCCTTAGCTTAAGCAATCTGGAACTTTCGTTCTGATTCGAGAACAGAGTTGCCCATTGAATTGAGACTTTATTTACAAACATTAACAATAGTTAAAAAAATAATTAAATTAAATCACATGGCATTTTTGTACTGCCAAAAACAATGTAGAATTTATTGTTTTAAAGAACATTAATTGGTAAAAATATACTCACTTACAATGAACAAATATGAAACCTTTCCCGTCGGTATTGTTCTATTTAAAATGTTCATTCAATTTGTTCGTCCGATCAGCTATGAAATAACAGCTTGGGCTTGTCCCAATTGTTTTCTTTCGTTTAATTCAATTACTTAGCTTTATTTTACTTGAGACCTAATTGTAAAGAGTATTTTATTTTCCTTGAATAAATAAACTTTCACCATTTTTGAAATTAATGATTTAAAGCAGCTTTACAAGAAAACTATTTACCTTTGAAGCTCTCTTAGCAAGATATAATTCTCAATTATCATTATTATAAGAAAGGCAAGCTTGCCTACCTGGCCTGCCTGGTTGTCAATAAGTACAGCGCCAGAACTTTCTAGACTTACATACTTACTTCATCTACGTTCGTACGACCCTTCAAATATGCTCGTCGGGTTTGACGCTTGACGTTCCCATCCTTGATTTCGAATCGTTCCATATTCGATTTTGTCTAGCTTGATGGAAGGTGGCAAACATTTTGTAATAATAAAAGCGTATTAAAATTAGGTAATCAGTCCCTGTATGTACATTTCGCAAACAATATTGTCAATTTAATAAAAAGTATGGGATATTAAGATTGTAGAAGCTTTCTCCTTCATATCAAGTGGTTTAATCATATAATACGTCTTCATTTCTCAGAAGCTTACATCTTGTAATTAATGACATACCTACGGCATCTTATACTTTAATTGCTTCTGAAAATCTCAGTGCAAGAACGCCTGTAGTTACAGGTATATATATATATACATATATATATATATATTGATGGCTTCCCACGGGGATCTTTCGAAGCTTTCGTTTCGCTGGAGATGTACTATGGTATCAACGTGACAATGGCGAGATCGTCTCTTTTCTCAAGTATCATTGCACTTAAGTACATACGTGCTTGAATTTCTTCTTAAGCGAATTTGATAATGTTTTCCTTCACCGTGTTACACCATTATTTTATTTTTATTTTATGTAATAATTAGATGAAAGGATTTGATCTTGTTATCTTGATTTGGCTGGCCATACCCAAACCATGCACAAACCATTTAGCTCAACCTTCTGGCATTCAGTAGTTTAGTAAGCGCTTAGTAGTAATTATCTCCTATATGAATAATTACGGTGAAGGAAAACATCGTGAGGAAACCTGCATACGTCTGAGAAGAAATTCAAAGGCGTATGTATGGACGTGCTTGAGTAACGGCGATGGACTCGCCATCTGTCACGTTAGCACCTAATATACCTCTGGTGGAAAGTGGGTGTGTGGGTATTACCCATACACCTCTGCCTACCCCTTCGGGGACCCTTGTGGGAAGGCGTGAGGAATAATCAATTCAAATGAAATTCCTATATGAAAAATCAAATCAATGTTTGTATGTCTGTCCTACATGCGTTCCAAAACTATTGGTCAGATTGCTGGCTCTAAAGATAAACATGAACCTGCTAGATGGCGCTGCAGGATACCGTTCCACTGATTGCAATTAAATTTTATGGCATTGCAACGCAACACGCAAAAATTCAAAGACAACTCCGCCTTAAGCTCAGAACAGTTTACATTGAGATGAGATCCAGCGACTCTACCGGACTTAAAAAAACCTAAATTCGGAAGTAGCAACGCATGTCCTTTTTAACTTTCGTATCGTCAACAAACGTCCCTTTTTACAAGCAAAATGTTTATGCTGCACTGTTAACTTGTCCGCCAAAATGTTTGGCATTTGTAACGAAATCGGCTGCTTCGTTACTCACTTCCGTGTGCTTGTTCGAAAGCGTCGGGACACCGTTTTTGTTTCTGGAACGGTAATGGGTTGACAAAATGTAGTTTTGTATGGATAGCGTGCGGAAGAAGAGGCATGGGAAGATCACATTCAAACGGTGGAGGATCAAACCGATGGAACACTCTAGAATGTAAACGTCAAGAATACTTAAAACCGGCGAGCATATATGAAGAGACTGATGGACCGAAAGATATTTGTCAAAAGACCATCGCTCTACTATCTCTGCCTATGGAAATCTGCGTGACGATATTTATGGAAACAACTTTTTCGATGGGAAGAATGTCAGCTTAACCAGAAATCCTGACGCTTGATACTTGCTACCATAAATAACCTGTGTTTTGTTTAGCCATGTATGTGTTGCAAAGTTATTTGTGTCAAACGTCCTAAGCTCAGTTTTATAAATAATTTTCCTTCAAGTGACTCATGAGCTAATTACTTGGAATTTTTTGCACAGATCTGACTAAATACTCAATTTAATAAATTGGTCATTATTATGTACGGCAAGGTGGCTAAGCAAACGGCCCGCTAGATGGTAAGCGGTTACCGTATTTACTTACATACATACATATCATCACGCCGAGTCCCGGCGTGGGTAGGTACCTACCCCACGGGGTAGGCAGAGAGTATAGAGCGCTAGACTTAATACCTTTTTCCTTCGTCATTACTGTTAGTCATGGCGGGAGTGAGTGTTATCTAACAATTTTATTCATATTCATAACTTAGCCGAGATTCTTATAAGGCAACGCGGTCCTAATTTGGCAAAGCGAATACTTTAATCAAAGCGATTCATATTATTTTGATATGTAAGAAGGCTCGATGTATTACTGTCAACGACAACAAAATAAAAAAAGCGAGTATTATTCGCGATCGCAGCCATGTCATGTCATTTAATCAAATAATTCAGTGAACTGTCATGGCGGCCGTATTTGGCGGGAAAGCAATCCGCATAAGCCGAAATGGGCATGTGTGGAGATACGACTATTTGGTTCTTTTATAAGGCACGACTGTTGCATAACATTTGCATTTTTATCAAATTTATTCCGTTTTACGTATTTTTTCCATTTGCAATGTCGATATTCTGAACTTTGGCTGCCAAATCCAGCCAGTAACAATGTACGTGTACAATATTATGTGAGTGAAGTGCATTTGTTAAATATTTTGTTACGTAGGTACCAATGTTATTATTTTTACTGGCAATATATTGAACAAATTGAATAGAAGTCAATAGGCACTTTTATGTAAATGCATATATGCATTTTATGGGTTATTTTTTCATGTAAATATTTTTCTGTCTGTTGATATAGCACATAGATATGTAGAGTATGTAGGTACCCGTACATAGAACTTTTTGGGACTTTGTACAAGACGAATTATCCTTTGTTATTTTTTTATTTCAACTGAATTCTTTTACTGCAACCGGATGCACGCCGGTTCTAAGTTTGAATGGGTGATATTTAGAATTAATAGAATGTCAATTGGTCACTGTCAAGTTATCTTGCTAAACAGAAAAATGTATGAATGTAGGATGATGTAGGTACCTAGTAATTTTTCTATAACTGCTACTTTACCGAGAGAGAATGAGCGAGTGAAAGAGAATAGCGAGACCGATAGGCCTCCAGCCTGGGACTTGGTTGCTAAGAACACAGCTAAGAGTATCCCTGGTCGTTGAATGGCTGTATTACTGAACATGACTGAACTACCTAGTGTATTTATTGTGACGCCGGCGCGTGGTACCAAGATACGTAGTTCATGTAGTAGGTACCTAGACTCCAAATAAAACACCAATCTAATAACTTAGAAGTAATTAGTTACTATTAGCTTAAAGGTGAAGGATACACTTTCTTTATACCTATCCTACTATCTGTCTCTATTCTACCATTTAACAGATTACCTATACCTTTAAACTTGCATTGAGAGGAGTGATTCACTCTCACGGTATTAACCTTGTAAGAGATGTACCTAAGGTAGAGGTAAGGTTTTAAGAGAGGTAGGGCATAACGGATTCTCCGTTCGAATTTGGAGCTGCTCGACCGGGGCAGGACCTCCACCTTATTAAAATTGTGTTGTGTTCCTACGTGGTGAATAAGGTTTCCAGTAATGAGCTCCTTGGGGAGGGGGAGGATTGTTATATTGAGTTGGCAACCGAGGGATTAGACCTATTATGTTGCCAACACAGTATAACTCTCTGAACACAGAGTGGCAACGCGCAAGTGATACTTAGGTATCGTGAGCGTAAATAGGCTACGGTAACCGTTTCCCATCAGGTGGGCCGTATGCTTGTTTGCCACTCTTGTTGTATAAAAAAAAAAGGTGATTAGTTGATGAGTACCGAGGGCTCGCCCCAAGGTTGGCCTACGCCAAAATACTCGGGTGGTTTTCCTCATTTTCCAAGACATTCTCACGTAGGTAGTCCGCACATAGGCGAGGTTGGTGTTCCGGTTGGCAAAAGCCTCTGCAGCTATATGGCCGATCCTTAATTGGGCCCTTCTACTCACATCTGAAGATAGCTCTGAAAATACTGAAGATTAAAAAGGTTGAGCCCAACTTGGATTGACATGTTAGTGCTTGGATTATATATACTATTTATAACATAATATATCCTCACGCCTTCCCACAAGGGTCCCGGAAGGGGTAGGCAGAGGTGTATAGGTAGTACCCATACACCCACTTTCCGCCAGATATGTTTAGGTGCCAACGTGACAGATGACAAGTCCATCGCCGTTACTCAAGCACGGCGTATACATACGCCTTTAAATTGCTTCTCAGACGTATGCAGGTTTTCTCTCGATGTTTTCCTTCACCGTAAAGCTCGTGGTGTGACTAATCAGTGTACCTACTTTAGTTCAGAAAACTCATTCGTACAGTCGGGATTCGAACTTGCGATCTTTGAGCCGCTGGCAACTGCTCGAACCACTCGGCCACCACGGCCCCTTATATATACTATATTATATACTATTAATTATAATTAGCCACCTTAATATATACTATTAATGCGGTCCCTATTATGGGTGAAGAAGTGGATATTGCTGTCGTAGTGGTATTGCATCTAAATCAATTCTGTTTATTTTCAAAATTCGAATTAGTGGCTTCGTATTTTCTGTTTTAATCACGAATTATTGTAATGCAACCAACCAGTGTTTAGTATGATAAGGAGGTGAGGTTTTACAATACCTTTTCATTAATGTACAAATAGTGTTTCTTACCAGCCATGGAGACGGGTAACTTGGATTTTAAGTGCAGACGAAAAGTGAATAATTTCTAACAAATACTCATTAGATTACAACAGTCTTGAAACCAACTAGTCACAGAACAATGAGAGAGATCTTGCGTGGGCATGACGTTGGTTCCATCTCATGTATTACGACAAGGTTCTTGTTTAAACAGTATTTCTTTCGAGGAGGAACTTTGTGGCAATAAATCGGCCGAACCCACACGCTTCCGGAGCCTAGGCATCTATTTGAATAATCATTCTGCATCATTAGTTGCGATGGATAGGTACCTACGCACCTAACCTATTTAGAAGCCTTGTCAGCTCTTAGTTAAAAGAATAGGTCAAGGTTTTAATTTTAGGCTATCGATAGGAAACTCCTTTCTTCTCAGACTTATGTAGATCAGCTCGTGATGTTTTTCTTCACCGTAAATCTCGTTGTATGATAAATTACTGTACTTGAACTAATACCTACTGTGATTGTACCTGGAATCTTGCATGTCACTATATATACGCTCGGCCACCACTGTAACTAATTGGTAGGTTTTAGAAGTGGTTGGGAGAAGATCAGTGGGCCGAAGAAGAAAGTCGTGGCTGCGCAATACCCGCGAGACCGGCATCAACAATGCCGATGAACTGTTTCGCCTCGCGAAGGAAAGACAGAAATTTTCTGAACTGACGGCCAACCTTCAATAAATGTAGAGGCACTAAAGAAGAAGAAGAAGTTAGCCTTTAATGATAGTCAGTGGACAGTCAGAGAAAAGCTCTTCCTATCTGGGTACCTACCTACCTACGTAATACATTTAGTAGTTTATATTGAGTCGTAAAAGATGACATCGTATTAAAGTTAGCTAAGTTAATAAAAACTTTTTAGATTATTACCAGAATAAAAAACAAAATAAAAGTCAGTGAATATTAACGATAACAATTAAAATTTATTAAAAATAATAATATAGCAATAAATAAATTCTTACATCTCGTACAAAATAAATTGTTAATATTTAATCTTAATATGGCAATAGGAGGAAATAATACCTAATTGGGGCCAGTCCAGGCAGTAGCGACACACACCATTACACTAGATATCACGCGAATGTCCTGTCGATATACTCGCAGTCGAACTCCGCAAAGAACGTGTCGAACGGAGACAGGGAGTCCTCGGCGAACTCGGACGGAGTCTCGTGATCCAACTCAGTGGAGAACTCCGACAGGTCTGAACACAGCGGCGACGGCCAGCGGTCCGGGCGGGATGTGGAATCAGTCCCATCTGAGGTATCAGAGCTAGGGTCCCGTAGCGAGGCGGATAGAGCCGAGATGTATCGCATGGCGAGGCGTAGGGTGGTGATCTTGGTGAGCTTCTCGCAAGGGACCGGGGTGCCCGTGATCGCCGAGGCGGGGACGGCGCGCCGTAGCGTTTCGAACGCGCGGTTTATTTCGCGCATCCTGCTCCGCTCCCTAGCATTGGCGGTCTTCCTGCGGTACTTGCTGAGAGGCTGCGGCGTGCGGCGCGCGCGGGGCTCGCGGGCGCGAGCGGCGCGCGGCCGCAGCTGGTACTTGTCGTGCTCGGGCATCGAGTGAGCTCGCCGGCTGACTCCGCAGCCCCACGCGACGCCCGCGCCCGAATTCCGCTTGAAAAATACGCTCACTCCGCCCACTTGCCCCGCTCCGTTCATGTACACTGGTGCACGCAATTAATAACTGTGCTTAATAGTGTCAATGCACACAGGGGACATACCATTCTATAATAATATTAGCTATATGTTGGAGGATATAAAATTATATACATAGGTACCTATATATATTCTAGATGTCAAACATATTACAGGTTAGTATTTTTAACGGAAAAAATAATATTATAAAGTTCCAATTATAATGTTGTAACACAATTGTAATTTAAACATTGAAATAAATTAATATTTAGTGACAATTATTTCCGCGATTGTACCTGCATAGAAATAATGAATGAACTGCCAAGTAAGTACTAAGGTAAGGTACCTGCCTACCTACAATCATCGTGATATAATTTACATATTGATTCGGCATTTCCGTTCCTAATTCAGTTGCCGATGGCTACTTGTTTACCAACCTTGTATATAATACTTGATTACTTAAATTGAGTAGGCGTAAGAAAATAACGTCATATTGTGTAGGTTTAAGATATCGCAAAATAATACTTAGTAAATACTCACGTCACGTAGAGAATTAAAAAACCTTTTTCTGAACTTCAATTAAATCTTGACAAAAGTAGGTACTGGCCAGAAATACAGATTGATATTTAGTCTTTATAAATAAAATGGTATATTATGGCGGGAAAAGTTTACAAAACAAAAACAAATTGTAGGTGGTAAATCTATGGGTCTGAATCATACGTACAGAAAAGCAATGGAGTTACATAGCCAGTTATTGCTCTACTTAGACAAAAGGCGTTTTCTATTAGACTTGAAAAATAATTGCTCAATGTTTCTAGACCAGTTAAACGAGAAAACAATGTGCAAGTTCCCTCCATTCAGGTTTTTACTGTTAATCGACGTCATAGATTTACTGGATCAGTTTCCCGAGCTGGGGGAATTTCTATTGAAGGAGCCATTAAAATTTCAGCGGACTTGTAATGATGTTTTATTTTCATGTCTGCAAACTGTAAATGAATCGAATAAAAGCGTGGAGTTTGCTCAAGTTGGGATGAATATTAGACTAAGATGTTTACCTCGGATAACTGTGAATCCTCGAACGTACGAAGGGTTAGTGTGTTTTGATGGTATGCTTATCTACATTTCCAAACCTATCAGTTATGTTTATCACACGGTATGGTCATGCCCTGAAGAGTGTGAAGGCAACGAGGTAATCATGCATTACATTCCAAAGACGCCGCCTAAATGCTACGTATGTAAAAACGTCTTATTCGAAAACAGCGGCTTGAGGAGATGCGGCGATCAAGTCACAGCTACATTTTATTTAGAAGAATTGAACGAGTCGAAAACATTTACAATAGTCGATGATTTAATAAATAAATTAGAACTAGGGTCAAAGTTTTTAATTCAAGCTGTTGTACTTAAGAAAATTACGACAGTTTGGAATTTGGAAGAAAACACTCCTGTACCTGCGCCCTGGACGCAACCTGCTCCTTCCGACATCGAAGTATTGTACCAAACTTGTCATGGCAAACCTTGGCAGTTTGTATACTGTCTCGCATCAAGCATTGGTATCAATGTCTGTCCTCTAAACTGCTTTTTGCATCTTAAAATAAGCCTGTTATTAAGCCTGACAAGTGTCAAAGCGAATGCCGCGACGGGTTCTAACATCGTTAACGTACTAGTAGGTGGATTCAATACAAGATATGTAGCTGAAATTATGACAGAAGCTGCAAAACTTGCAGACAGGTCTGCCATCTTGGGAACATCGAATACTTCAGTGCCGACGTCACTAATACGAACTTCAGGCGGTATAACCGTGATGCCTTTACCACTCCATGCTTACAAACAAAAGCAAATATCTTCAGTCTTGTCGGCCATAGAAACTGGTGAAATCATAATAGACACTGCAAAGCCCAAGCTTCGTTCCGCTGTATGGGCCCAAGGTATGGATTTCAAGAAAATAGTTTTACACAATGTTGCTAGCATTTTTGGTACAGTGTGTCGAGGTGACTTTGGAGAATTTAGTGATGAAATAGTGGAATTCGTTCTTCAACAAGCAGTAGAGCCATCAAAGACCAGCAAGGAAGAAATACGTGCTCTAAAAGATTTAGAAATTTACATTGACTTGGTGGCTGGAATTGAAGTATCGGTGGATAAGTCTACAGAGATATTATTGAGGAACTACTTTCTAGCTGCTCGTAGAGACAGACCCAGAGGAGTTTCAACGGGTAGCATGAGCGCTCTAGTTGCAATGTGTCTCACGGCAGCTAGGCTTTGTCGTAGGAAAGTAGCCAATGCTGACGACGCTGTCTTCGCAATCTGGCTCCACGTCAGCGGGAGTCCAGAACCTAGGTTTGCCCCAGAAGAGTACCTCCACACACCTGCTGACGTCAAGAAATTTGGGAAAATTATGAACAATTTCAAAGACTGGTTAGAACAATTCACAGGTAGTTGCATTAGGTAGAATATAATAAACTTCATTACAACAATGATATTTTTTTATTATTAGTTTTATTAGACACTTTCAATAATTAAAACAATATTATTATATGTATAATTTGACTAGAACACAAAACAATGTTTTAAACATGCTGTTAAAATTTGCTTATACTTAAGGGTTGTAAATATTATAAAATTTCATTTCTTGTTAATAGCACCAATCTTAAAACTAATAAAGAAATACATTTTCTTCTCAAAAATATATCTGATATATAGATATGTGTGTGTCTACAGACATCTGACAAGGATACCTGAAGAGGTATAGCAAATTGTAATAGATTGTGGCAGGTTTGTGTTATCCCCCTTTTAATATTAATTTTCCTCTAGGAAACTGAAATCCATCACAGAATTGTTCAATAACTCCCTCTGGGAGTTTAATTTCTCTGTTAAATACACATGGTTCTGTCTGATCTTCAGGCTATCTTCGATGAGAGATCTAAGCCTACCATCATCTTCAACTACATTGGGTATTTTTATAGGATGGTTAGATACAGGTTCACCAATCTGAAAGTCCTGTTTCTGAAAAGACACCACACTATACGGGAGATCTGCCAAATCGCCTGCATCTCTAATAAGTAAACTGATTGTAGTCCAAGTGCAATTTGTGAGTTCATCCATAACATTTGATAATTCATTGATTATCTTCTCTGTGTTTTCAGCAGCATTGGATACAATATCTGAGATCTTTGAAAACTCAATACTCAAATCCATGAGTTTTAATGTGAAGGGCTGGTGCTTTATTTCAAGTAATATTTTGCTTCGTAGTTTCAGACAGTCATAACATATTTTCATAATGTCATGGCACTGCCTCTCTTTGCCCTTGTATTCACCAAAGGATTCACTCTTTTTGAATGTTATATATGCTTTAAAAGCATTCGTGTAGATAGTTTGGTAATTGTACTTTGACACAAAATTATTCAAGTCTGCTGTTATAACTTCATTGCAACGTCTTGTGGCTGACTGCAGCCTCACCGTCAGTTGAGACCATGCACTCTGTAGTTTACTACTTTTGTCCGATAGGTCATCTGCATCTTTGAAGATTTTGTCAAATCCCCCAAGCATATTGGTCCCTGAAGCGTTTTCCCTCAAACCACTAATATGTCTTTTTCCCACTTCTACCATTTGTTTCAAAGTACCTTCTTTAACTATTAAATTGCCAATACTTTTGTCAACATTATTGTGTTTCAGTAGCATTTTGTTACCTTCATATTTCAATGATTCAGCCCTAACAAATAGGCCATTTAATAGTGATTCATATATTTCCATCTGTGACATAACAAAATATAATCCAGACTTGTATAGATTTTGGCTATTTTTGAAGTTGTACATAGCTCTTGGGTGCTCTAGGCATCTCTGTACAGCTCTAGGCACTAATGGCTCAATAACATCCTGTATAATATATGTCTTACTATACAGGTATAGCATAAAGTTGCAATTCTCACTCCAATATTTTATAACACATTCATCATTACTGAGTACAGTGTGGTTTTTCTGTGATATAAGTATTTGTTCACTCACAGGTAATTTTGTATCATTGAAAATTAATGTTTTCAATCCCAATACAGTGGTTGTATCATCAATCTCATATCCCAGTTGTGTTATGGCAGCAATGGAGAATATTGTAATGACTTTCCTTGCCAGAATGGTCTCAAGAACATTGAATATAACCACTTTACTTGCAGATTCCTTCTCTTCAGTTGGTATGTTGAATGTAACTTTCGAAGGAGCATCTCTGCCCCTCAATTTTGGGTCCCATTCCAGAGCAATTCTTAGCCACTGTTCTATTAGAGCTTTGAATGGCTTGGAAATATGATTCTCTGAGAATACCTCATTAGAATACTCAATGTCACCATGGAAAGTTTCATAGACACAGATATTGTCATGAGCCTTCTTCTTAACATGAGGCATCCACTGTACTGGAGCCATATAAGGAAGAAATGGTCTCTTACTACAGATTATCTCAAATGCAATTAAGCCTAAAGACCAGTAATCTACTGAATTACTGTAAGTTTTACTGTAAAGGATTTCTGGAGCCAAATACTGCAAAGTACCCACAAAACTGGCACAAATTGAGTTTGAATCAATTTCTTTTGCATAACCCAAGTCAATGAGCTTGTAAATCACTTTCTTTTGTCCTTGAGGATTTAAATCTACTGGTCCAGTGTTGTCTAAAATGTGCATAACAACATTTTCAGGCTTAAGGTCTCTGTGAGTGATTTTGTTTTGATGGAGGAAGTGCATGGCATTATTCAGATCACTTAGTATTTGTCGCACTTGCACTTCTTTCAAGCCCGCACACGACTCAGGTTTATTCAGTACCTGACGCAGATCTCCTCCACTGCAGTACTCCATGCAGAGGATCGGCAGCCCGGAAGGATTCGCGCGCTGTAACCCGTTGACAAACTCTTGCGGCAGTTCTTTTATTCCCACTATGTTAGGGTTGTTGCAATTCTGTAGCATCTCCACCTCCTTTGTCCATCTTTCTTTATGTTTATCAGTGAGTTCATCGCCCCACTTACACGTTTTGATAGCAAGTTTTTCATCAGTCTTTTTGTGTTTCCAAAGAACCACTATTCCAAAACTTCCGGACCCCAAAACCCGGTCCTTTATCCAATCCCCAACAAAAACAATGTCATCCATTTCGGACAATTATTAAAAAAAAACTGGTAATTTGAGTAAGCTAAAGGCATAAACTGATTACCTCCAAATTAAGAAAATAAAAATAGACTTGATCTTATTATATCTGCCATTACACTATTTGTAATGTACACAGACAGATCAGATCACAGATCACAGCCTATAAGACCGGTACAGATTATAAAATAACAATAATATTCAGTACCATTAATATTTTAACTATAAGTAGGTACTTTTTATCTGCCCGCGCCATAGTAAGCAGTACAATTTAAACTACAACGCATTTAAACATTATGTATTACTATATACACAATGCTTATATAAAAATGCTTTCAAACATAAAAGTACGATAATCTATCATAAATTATTGTACTTGTATGTTCTTTTCCTCGCAACAATTTAGACCTCAAGTAGCAAGTGCTCACAGCTTAAGTTTGAACATACCTCGGTTCTCTCCTTTCAATTTTATTATGACATTTATGATAACTGTCACTACCTACACACACAACAACATTACTGATTAGATTACTGTGCAATGACAGCATACATGTATTATGGGAATTGTTTAAAATTAAGAAAAATTTTAAACGTATTATGACTACTTATTTAATTAATTATTAGGTCAAAAATGGTTCGATGAATATTGTACGTGTCGCCTTTTGAATTAAACGTAGAAATGGAAGTAATGGACATGAGTAAGTCTTGTCGAACTTGTATGAAGACCAATGTAAGCTTGGTGCATTTGTTCGACTCGGTGAAGATAGAAGAAGAATGCAGTCTTAAAATAGCCAACATGTTGATGGAATGTACACCCGCACAGGTAGATATTCACAATTAAAAAAAAAAAAGCTCATTCCACGCTCAGGCTGTGGAATGAGCTCCCCGTTGAGGTTTTCCCTGGAGAGTACAGCATGGAGTTCTTCAAGAAGGGTGTGAAAAGATTTCTGCAGGGTCGACAACGCGCGAGTGATACCCCTGGTGTTGCAAGCGTCCATAGGCGGCGGTAACCGCTTACCATAAGGCGGACCGCATGCTTGTTTGCCACCCAAGTGGTATAAAAAAAAAATTAAAACCAGCACATTAGGTACACTTATAGAAATGAAGATAATATTGAACAGTATATTTAGTATAATATTCATCCCTAGCTCATTACCCTCATCTCTTAATTTTCTCATAAGTAAACTGTCACTTCTTATACTCCTATCGTCAAATTGGATAGTGAACATTCATGAGGCTCATATGATATGATATTTGGGTATGTAAATAGCTCAATGAAAAACACAGAAATCATAGTACCAATTTATTCAAATTTATTTAGTTTTATGTAGGAAATACTTAACATATTTTTACATGTATATATCATCATGCCGTGTCCCTAATGGGGTACGTTTTCTCTAGACCAACCTCTTTAGCTTTGTCTACATTCATCAGTTTCTTCATAAATGCTCGCCAGTTGTGAGTACTCTTGATGTTCCCATTCTTGATTGTCCAATTGATGTCTGCCTCGTCTTGCAAATACTTTCACATTGTATATCTGTTTCGTCAAACATTCTTCACTTTCTATATGTCCAAACCAACTTGTTACTTCATCTTGACAATCACATCCTTGTTCACACCAGTTGTTTTGTCAATCTCCTCACATATTTTTTGCATATGTAAATAATGAATAAATAATTAAACTGTTTAAGATTGTCAACTTTATTACAATGCTTTGAACTTTGCATTGCAGGTGACAGAAATAGACGGTTTGCCTCAGAATGTCTGTAATGAGTGCGTTAATCTGTTACAAATTATGTATACATTCCGCAATCAAGTGGCGAATGCCGAAAAGGAGTTTCAAAAGCTATTGACACTTCAGAAACATGTAAAGGAGGAACCAATGGAGGTTGAACCAAAAGATGAGAATAATCTCGAGTATGCGGACAATTACCCTGACTCCAATTCTGACTTCAATCCTAACTGTGACAGTATGAAGTCAGAAATAGAGTCTAAGCCTTACAAATGTGATGTATGCAAGAAAGATTTCAGCAAAGAGAAAAAACTAATTAATCACTTGGCAACACATGATGATCAGTCATTGAACTGCCCATTTTGCTGCAAATCATTCCACAAGGAGTCTTCTCTGAATAAACATTTAGTAAAACACAGATACATTTGTAAGATATGTATTAAAGAATTTGAGTCCAATACACTTTTAGAGGAACATATATGTTCACATGAGAATGTTGATTTGAAAGTTGAGGTTGATAGTGGAGAGTACCTATGTACGGAGTGCAATATGTCCTTTCCGAAGCAACGGTCCCTGTCCATGCATATGAGGAAGCACAGTGAAAATGGTAATTGTAAAGTGAAGCAGATCATCTGTGATTCGTGCGGCAAAGGGTTTATGTCAAAGGGACAATTGACGAGGCATTTGAAACTGCACAGTGACACCAGGGATTATGTGTGTGTCAAGTGTAACAAACAGTACACCAGACAGGACCAGCTTTTGGAACACATGAAGAAGCATGATGGTCACAAGCCTAATGTATGTTCATATTGTAATAAAGGTAAGTATTATAATATATATCTTCAAAATCCCAGTGCCGTAGCTAGGTAACCCTGGGTCAAAAAATTAACTAGAGCCCCAACTAAAGTATTCGAAATCGTTTGTTCCGTGTTCGTCGTTTTCCGAATTCGACATACTCCAGATTTGTCGTAATCCAGATTCGTCATAATAACATTCTAAACTAGTTATAATTTATCTTGTGCTGTGTTAATTAAATAACAATTATGCTCTTGTTCGTTTATTGCATGCCGTCGCCCCCTATAGTTGTAGTGGCACTCACCATGTATACATGTACCATGTTCATTGATAGTTGTTTAAGTGCTTTCTATGTTGGTGGCCTTTGAATAAATAAAAAAAAAAAAAAAAAAAAAGTCTACTCGATAATAAAATTAAAAATCAAATACAAATTGAACAATATGTCAACAATATGTACAAATTAAAATATAAGTTGCCATTATTAAAGACGCATGGGAATGTTTATTTATATTTCGAATTCGAATATGGGAAAAATGTTCACTTTCTGTTGTCGTTTTCTATCGCGAAGCGACTTTCGCTTGTATTACTCAGTCGATATTTCCTATAATTTTCTATATACTTTGTTGGTCAGGCTTTAGTCAGCTCTGCAGTCTTAAGGACCACATTCGCGTGCACACGGGCGAGACGCCGTACTTGTGCTCGGAGTGCGGCAAGGGATTCGCGAACAGCTCCAACTTGCGCCAGCATATGATGCGCCACACTGGGGCCAAGCCCTTCAAGTGTACTCTTTGTCCAAAGGCGTTCTGTACTAAGGGTGAGGCTCCTATGTCAATAGTCATGTATTGTAAAAAATATCCTGCTAACATATATAGTTAATACAAAAGTTTGATAGGATTTTTGAGGTACCTTTTTCACGCTAAGTGGACAGAATTGGATGAAGTTTGGCACATGAACAGATTATTATCTTCAATAACAAATAGGATATGTTTAATTACTGAAGAAAACTCCCGAAAAAAGTATGTACCTATGAAATCAAATTTTGTATGGAAGCTGATGAATTTGGATGCAGCGAAAGAAGTTTGTAAGTCTCAAGTAGAAATGGCGCTATACCTTTTCCGCCCTCTCCGTGAGAGTCTCGGCGTGATGATACAACTTAGAACCGGATAATGTACCGTGGATAGAAGCTTAGCTTAACGTTAAAGAACGGTAGCTTAACGTGGAATTTTTCTTTAATTGTTTAGTAGCGTGAGTTCCGGGGATTTTTACTACTTAACCAGCCAGCCACTTTTAGGTGCTAAGCAAACACAACTAGGGGCACCCTGTCGGGTTCCTGATTCCCGAGCTAGGTAGCTGGGCTGCACTGGGCATAACGTTATCCCTAACGAAATTCCCTAAAAAAAAAGAAGGACCTAGAAGAAGTTAGACAAACATGTGACAAGCGACATTCCCAGACTATCCAAGTATACTAAAAGTTGTTTAGTTTTGTGCTTAAAAGTATACAACAAAATACCGATCTACGTTAAGTTATTAAGTGGCTGAGGAACAAAAAATATTATAGTGTAAAAGAGTTTTTAGAAGACAGCTCTTAAAATAAGAAACACAATATTTGCACGCTGGAATATATCCAGCAAAACATGTTTGTATTGTCTAATTGAAATTGTAACGCCTGTTTATACCATGTTTTTGCAAATAAAATAATATTATTATTATAATTAACGCAGAGTACTAAATACCCTTGTGTGTTCAGGTCAGATGAAGTCACACATACAGACGCACTCCGGCGAGCACCCTTACAAGTGCGACGAGTGTAGCGCCGCCTTCACCAAGTCCAACTCTCTGAAGAAACACAAGGTGATCCATCTCGGGATACGGCCCTTTGCCTGTGACAGTTGCGACATGCGGTAAGTTACTATCTTATCTTACTAATGTTATAAATATGAAAGTTTAGATGTTTGCGGTTCTTTCACGGCCAAACGGCTGAATCGATTTGGCTGAAAGTTGAAATGGTGATAGCTTATACCTAGGAATAGGACATAGACTTTTTTTATCCTGAAAAATTCAAAGTTCTTATATTATAATGTATGATGCTCTTTCACGGCATAGCGGCTGGACCGATTCTAGCAGGAACATTTCCAAAGCTACTTTTTCGAACTTAAGAACATAAGCTAGTGTCACTATATACATATATGATTAATAAATGTTAATGGGCGATCCATTCTAGCATCCAGCATTAAGTATTTTTTTTCGTAACATCCCTCTTTCGCGGCCCGCTTTGTTAATGTGCGATCCAATCTAGCATCCAGCATTTTGTTTTTTTTTTCGTAACATCCCTCTTTCGCGGCTCGCGTTGTTAATGGGCGATCCATTCTAGCCTCCAGCATTTTGTAATGTTTTTCGTAACATCCCTCTTTCGCGGCTCGCGTTGTTAATGGGCGATCCATTCTAACATCAAGCATTTTGTAATGTTTTTCGTAACATCCCTCTTTCGCGGCTCGCGTTGTTAATGGGCGATCCATTCTAACATCAAGCATTTTGTAATGTTTTTCGTAACATCCCTCTTTCGCGGCTCGCGTTGTTAATGGGCGATCCATTCTAGCCTCCAGCATTTTGTAATGTTTTTCGTAACATCCCTCTTTCGCGGCTCGCGTTGTTAATGGGCGATCCATTCTAACATCAAGCATTTTGTAATGTTTTTCGTAACATCCCTCTTTCGCGGCTCGCGTTGTTAATGGGCGATCCATTCTAACATCAAGCATTTTGTAATGTTTTTCGTAACATCCCTCTTTCGCGGCTCGCGTTGTTAATGGGCGATCCATTCTAACATCAAGCATTTTGTAATGTTTTTCGTAACATCCCTCTTTCGCGGCTCGCGTTGTTAATGGGCGATCCATTCTAACATCAAGCCTTTTTCGTAACAGCATTCCATTCTAGCCTCCAGCATTTTGTAATGTTTTTCGTAACATCCCTCTTTCGCGGCTCGCGTTGTTAATGGGCGATCCATTCTAACATCAAGCATTTTGTAATGTTTTTCGTAACATCCCTCTTTCGCGGCTCGCGTTGTTAATGGGCGATCCATTCTAACATCAAGCATTTTGTAATGTTTTTCGTAACATCCCTCTTTCGCGGCTCGCGTTGTTAATGGGCGATCCATTCTAGCCTCCAGCATTTTGTAATGTTTTTCGTAACATCCCTCTTTCGCGGCTGACGTTGTTAATGGGCGATCCATTCTAGCATCCAGCATTTTGTAATGTTTTTCGTAACATCCCTCTTTCGCGGCTGGCGTTGTTAATGGGCCTGATGGGCGATCCCTTGCCCTCGAGTGCAGGTTCATGTGCCGCGACCACCTGCAGCGCCACGCGCGCACGCACACGGGCGAGAAGCCCTACCGCTGCGAGCGCTGCGACCGTGCCTACTCGCAGAGCAACGACCTCGTCAAGCACCTGCGCACGCACCTCGGCAAGAATGTCTACCAGTTAGTAACAACACTTCTTATCTCATTTCCTCTCTCCTCTCACCTTGTATTCTCGTCTGTTTCCTCCACTTCCCTTCCCTTACTTTTAACTTTACCTTTCTCTAAGAAGGGACCGAAAGGATAAACTTCCTGTCCCTTCTTTGCTCTTCACATCTCATCTCTTCTCTTCTCTTCCATTATCTTCTTTACTTATTTTCCCTATCGCCGGCGCTCCCACGCTGTTACACTTGTTACGCTATGACTCTAGAATGGCTGAACGGAATTGGATGCAATTTGGCACAGAAATATATTGATAAACTGGATCAATGAAAACAATTAACATACAGCTAACGCGATTGCCACCCCCCCCCCCTGAGAGTCTCAACGTGTACTCAACGCCTACGTTAATAATCTGAGGTATCTCTTTGTAAAGTATATACGGTGCCGATATTAAGATTTATATTCTTTCACAATTTGTTTGCAGGTGTACGATCTGCCAAATGAAATTCAGACTACTGAGCGAGCTGAAAGAACACTACCCGGTCCACTACGTGAACGGAGCACGGCCGACGGTACACACGGATAATCCGTACAGATACCTCAACAGCCTCCCACCGGATACCAAGGACATTCCGCCGGATAACCGGATTACAATAACTATCAATAGTTGCGACAAAGATGGCTTGGCTGGGGATATCACTATCGACATATCATCCGATAAGAGCTATAAGAGCTAAGGAATTATTGGACATAATGTACAGTAAGTGTCATCCACGATGACGCACCCCACCAACTTCTAGTCGCGGGATGCGGGGAGTATGACCCGAGTCTATTGACTGTAGTGTGCGTGTGCTCAGTGTACGTAGGTAATCAGTGTGTACGGATAATACTCAAACATTAGTGGAAGGTTGCACTATAAACTATAGGAAAGGACATTGGGGCGCGTCTTCGTGGATGGTGCTAGCTATATGTCACGACAGGGATTTAAAGATCATTTTGGGGGATATAGATAGATGAAGGTTCAGGTCGAGAATGAGGGACACAAAATAAGTCAAAGCTAAAATAGCCGTTGTACGAAGAACTCTGAACTGGACAAGACAAGATTCATACTCTTGAATGTAAGGTTTCAGAAGCATTTTACGCCCGGTCTATTAAGCCAGTTCTAAAATGATTTGAATAACATTTACCAGACCATCCCCCTAGACAATCGCTTTCTGGTCACGCTCACGCTATCAATTGTATGTCTATGACTTTAGCTGCGGAAGAGCTTATGTCATTTTCATTCATTGGATAGCGTTAGCTAGAAGAGGTTTTTGGCTAAGGGGGTTGCCCTATGTTTAGTGTGAGTTGTTTGCTTAGCATCACATAATGCCTGGTTGGAGGCCTTTTGATCTTACCATTTTTCGGTTTAGTGGAAAAAGTTCCCGGAACTCACGCTTCGAGAGATAGAAACTTTTTTATAGTAGAGAAGTTTTGTCGGTGATTACAGGTCTTGTAGAGTCCACAACCTCAACGTTAGCTTATAATTAACCGACTATGCGCAAAAAGGAGGCTTATGAATATCACTAAATTCGAAATTTAATTATAGCATTAGTAGCATTATATTGTCGGTATTTCTATCAAACGTGCCTTTAACGTGTCTCTTGGTATACTCTATATTAGCTGTTGAGTACATCGTTTACCGTATTCCTATAAGAATAAGGTCGGCATTCGACCAAACCCCTTACAGCTCCTTGGGTCTAACTAGTTGTAAGACTATGATATTACGATTCTCGAAGTCTACTCTGTGGCACGGTCAGCTATCAAACTCTGTCCTTGAGTATGGTTGCTTAACTTCGAAAATCAGGCTTAAATACTTATTCTTGTAACGCGAACCTTCAATGTATATATCTTTAGTTAGTAATTAAAAAAAATACTCTATTCAAAAAAGACAGTTGTAACTTATAATAATATTTAAGAATATTAGAACGTCAAGAGAACTCGAAACCGGGCATGTGTGAAGAGTGATGAATGTAGATGAAGCGAAAGAGAAGTTTAAAGAGAACTAGCGTTCTATCTCTTTACAACTCCCTGGGGCGTCGTGATGATGTTTGGATTAAAAACCAATACTCTACTTATATGAAAAAACAGTTGCCTTACTAGAAAAGTAATTACGCAATTTAAGATTCTTTGAGGTAGGTTAATTTATTTGTTAGGGATATTACATGTAATTTGTGGCATGTGCTGCCAGTGAGATGTACCAGGCAAGCATAATGACGCAGGCGCTTGGAAAATATAGGTTTTGAACTTGTTTTAATACGTTAGCTAAATTTTAAAGAATTTTACATGTAAGACTCGTCCTATTAATAATAATCTTTCACATAAAAACCATTGAAATTATAGATTAGCACTTAAGATATGTTTGCAGCACGCGCTAACTATTCAATCCGTTCATTCCTTTTTCACTCACAATAAAATTGAATGAACGGAACGAATGAATGAAAAAAGAAAACATACTATGATGTCACTTCTCCGAGTGTGATATTATTTGTATTTAATAATACTCAGTTGGAATTATCCCAAAGAGTAACAGATAATCAATTATTTGTAAATTGTAGTTTTAATGTGAAGTGGTGGCTAAGTGGTTTAAGTAGCCGCCTGCAAAGTAATGATTGCAGATTCAAATACCAGTGACCCGATGAGTTTTCACATCACTATTGTTCATCATATCAATTTGTTACATCACGAGCTTTACGGCGAGGGAAAACATTTGCGGTAAAGTGTGGGTCATTTCAGACGTCTGCCTGTCCGTTCAGAAACAGGTTATGGAAGTCGTGTAAATGAAAAAAATCACTAATTTATGTTAAATACTCACGGTAATGTTAAAAGAATACATATTTTTTGTAGTAAAAAATTTTTTTTTATTTTAAGTATAGTTGGTTGAAATATATCAATACACTTTTATTTTATACTCTTAAACACGGATGCACGACTTTGTATTATAATCATATAAAGCTATCTTGTCTATGTAACTGACGGGGAAAACTGCTTCAAGATTTTTTAATTTTCAGTTTGAATTTGTCGCGTACTGACAGACGACAAAGAGTTTTATGTGTATAAATATAGAGTGTAGTATTCTATGTAATGCGTGTATATAAATATTGTTCTATATGTTTTACGTAAAGCTGAGGCATTAACTCCTCTGCATAAATAATAACATCATTATACAACATTTTGGTAATATATTAAAGAATATTTGAACCGGTACCGCGTTCAATATCCCGTGAAGACTGGCAGTGCCGGCAATGATGGATGGCAACGCTGGGCTACTCAGAGGTTTCGTCTAGAAGATTAGAGATATTGGATTACAATCTTATTGCCACTGAAGAAAATTATAAAGACTTAAGGACCATTTTAGACTCATCATGTTTGTCCGTCCGTATGTCATAAGCTTATTTATATCTGCTTCATTTAAGCATATTTTAAACAGCTTCAGGTGAAGAATTATTCAGAAATTATTTTTTTCTCCTAGATTCTATTGAATAACATATCGCAAACAATCGTTTATTGGAAGTTATGCCTTATTTCAAAACGACCAAAGTTTTGTTTTATACGCAAGGATAATATAGTAGTTGAATACTCAATAGTTTTTCTTTTCTCACCTATAGAAGTCCGTAGACAAATAACACATTTTTTGTATTGTGTTCCTAGTTCCTACTAGTCTAAGGTCCGACCTAAGTCAAACTTCACCGAGCTTATAATAGAATAGAATAATAAATAGAACGAAACATATTTTATCATGAATTTAGTATATTAGAAAATGGGTCCGCAAAAAAAATTCTGGACAGACTATTTTTAATTATTTTTCAAAATATGATTTTTATTTAATTGTTGCAACATCAGGATAATAAAAAAAAATTGTCCTGACTGAAAGTATAAAACGTATAGAATGTGCAGCCGTTGGGTTGTCTACTATTTACCTGGGCGAACTACTGGGTTGTCAGGTATAAACAGGTATATCGATGACAGTTACTTTCACTGGATTGGATAATTAAAAAAAAATGATATCGTCATAAGCGCTGGATTATTGCAAAAACGTTGATATAGGGTTGTCTGCGAAAATTCCGGTACCATTAGGGGTTTGCGAATTTTAAAAATTTTAATTTCAACGCGCTTTGAAATGTGTGACAGAGACATCCGAGGTAAGTATACTGTGTAATAGTAAAGGACCCAACATCGCAGTCGCTTGTGATGGGACCCTGAATAGTAGAAAGTGTGCATGCTCGGTGTGTAAACCTCCATAGAAAGACTGTTACCGTTGTCCATCGGGTGGGCCGTATGCTTGTTTGCCACTCTTGATATGTAAAAAAAAAAGTCACAGTTTGTCCTTAGTACCTATTGACTGAGGACATACTGTGTCGTGATATTGGCTATGACAATGAAGTATTGACTATGTGTATTTAGTATACCCAGGCCTAAGGGGTCAGATATTTAAGGGAGCTAATCGTAGAAAAACAAGTGGCGGAAAGTGGGTGTATGCGTATTACCAATACACCTCTGCCCACCCCTTCGGGGACCCTTGAGGGAAGGCGTGAGGGTAAAACTATATTGTATTTAATTTTTCACGACCCAAGTTCAAAACCCATTTCGAAAAGTAGTTGGCAAAAAATTACACGACCTAGGGCGGCCTAGTCCAGTCCATCATCATCTCTAGTCAAGTTAATCTTATACTTCCTGTATCAGATTACTCAATTTTTTTTTTCAAATGTAACCTTTGATTCTCGTACGACGGTGACTCATTTTAAATGTAGCAATTTTATACAAGTCTACACATATAAAATTGGAGTGTCTGTTTGTAATATTGAAATAACCGCTTTTTACTAAATGCATATGCATACACGGAAAATACACCAAAATATATATTTTTTAATTTTTTGTCCGTCTATCTGTCTTTCTGTTTGTTCCGGCTAATATCTGAAACGGTTGAACCGATTTTGACGGGAGTTTCACTGGCAGATAGCTGATATAAAAAGGAGTAACTTAGTCTACTTTTATTTTAGAAACTTAATATTTTTTTAACTCCACAGCCACCCTTGTAGGTAGTATAAAACAAAATCACGTCTTGTATACATACTTTATATGTTAGTAAGTGTATACGTTCTAGGAGGTACTAGCAAAGCAAACCTGATTAAAAACACAAACAGATTAAAGTTTAATCTGTTTGGTTGCTCGACAAAGGTTTAGTCATTAAACTATGGGTAGTTAGATGTCTTTGGGTGCACCGGACGTGCCCTATTAAGCGCTGTCTCGCATTAGCTAGGCGCCGCCCGGCCGGGCCAGTGTCAACACCATGAGAGCTCATTGTTAAACGATCCAACTGAACGGAATAAAGATGTACGTATTTATATCTATGTATGTGACGCTAATGACAAATGCTTGATGTAAATGTGGAAGTTTCTGGGGATATTTGTTCCTTCTCGCAAAAACTTCGTATTTTTTTTTATACCACATGGGTGGCAAACAAGCATGCTGTCCGCCTGATGGTAAGCGGTTACCGCCGCCTATGGACGCTTGCAACACCAGGGGTATCACTCGCGCGTTGCCGACCCTGCAGGAATCTTTTCACACCCTTCTTGAAGAACTCCATGCTGTACTCTACAGGGAAAACCTCAACGGGGAGCTCATTCCACAGCCTGAGCGTTCGCGGAAGAAAACTCCTTTGGAAGCGCACAGTGCGAGACCTTTGTGTAAATGGATGAAGTTAGCACAGGGATAAATTATTAGATAGATTAACGCATGGAATATGTTCATATTATTTCCGCAGTTGAAACCGAAGCTATATTTTTATATCCCAACTGCACCAGCTACCAATGAGTGTTTTCAGTACTTAACTGTATTACTTAGAAGCAGTGAATAAACACACCACGAGAAAACATCGACTGGAAATCTGACGCTGAAGAATAAATTCGTAAGACATTCCATTAACAATATTCCATAATTTATATAACAAATACCAATATTTACAAAAACTTTTGTCTAAATAACTGCTACATATAAAATGTATGACCCAAATCGGTATCCCGAGTCAACGTGCCAAGAAGACCAGCAGCATTGCCACGCTGGATAGCAATGCTGATTCTCTGAGCGAGATATGTTGCCCGCCTATCACGAAAGGTCTCGATTAGACGACACGACCTCTGAAAAAGATGGTGAGCTTAAAGCTTATTTATTTATTTGGATAACCAACAGGTAAGAACACCTTAATATTAACGTAATATGTCATATTAAAACATACATAAGTGTCCATCCAATTACAGGTAACCACAAATACTAAACTTATTATAAGATCTACGTATATGTACTTAGATATAGTCGTGCTTGAGAAAAGGCTCAGACTCGCCATCTGTCACGTTGCCACGTACATCTGGCCATATACAAGTACAATAAAAGGATCTTACTTTATGAATCTGAGGTACAGATGTGCACTTATTCGAAACGATGTATTGATCTCTCTAAGCGTCGTTGATAACAAACTGTATATTGAATTAGTCCTTAAGTCCAAGCGATAAGGTGCATTTTCCCATTTTAAAGATAAAACTGATGCAAATGAAATTAATACCAGTAGTGAGTATATATGTAGGTATAGTTGTTTGGGAGGGCAACTGTTTGGAATGGTTTTTCTAATAGCCATAGTAAGCTATAGTTCTGGAATAGGAATATAGTGGAATATTAACTATTACAATTTTTGTACGAGTCCCTCACTAGGTAAGCAGAGAGAGTAGAGCGCCAGTTCTCTCTAGACTTGTATACCTCTTTCACTTAGTCCATCCACAATAAAAAAAATAACAAAAAAAAAATAAGTGTAACTAACTATACAGTATACTACATAGGTACATATGTGAATTGTATATCCTCACGCCGTCCCAAAAGGGTCTCCGAAGGTGTAGACAAAGGTTATATACCTTTGTCTACCCCTTCGGGGTAGTAATCCACACACCCACTTTTCGCCGGAGATATATTATGTGCCAACGTGACAGATGACATACGCCTTTAAATTTAATTTCAAACGTACATATGCAGGCTTCCTCTGGATGTTTTCCTTCACCGCAAAGCTCGTGTTGTGACTAATCACTGCACTTAATTTCAGAAAAACTCATTGGTACAATCGGGATTCGAACTTGCAATCATTGGGTTGCAGGCAATTACTCGAACTACTCGAGTAAGTTCTACGGTCATATATCTTAATATACATAAATTACGTGTGACGTTGTTTGTCCGCGATGGGCTCCTAAACTACTTAACTGATTTTAATCAAATTTGCACACAGTATGCAGTTTGATCCAACTTAAAAGATAGGATAGCTTACATCGCAATTGGACCCGATAGGTGGCGCTGCGATCGTGTTTCAGAAAGTTTAACTTTTTCACCCGGACGAAGCTGGGCAGGACAGCTAGTAAAATAACATGAATACTGAATATGAATACAATAATGAATACAAGTGTAACAACAGTAAGTATGAAATAAGAGTAAAACCAGATTTCTCTACATAATAATGTTGTACCTACCTAGTAATTATGTTTGCTTCGCTTCCATACGAAGACTACCAAGCGTGTGTAATTTGGCCGAAGAAAGATTATTAATGATCTGGTTAAATATATGTTTTATTCTAGAAAAAAACTTCTAATAAAAAAACATTTTACGCGGGTATTATCGCGGGGCACCGTTAGTCCTTAAGAAAAGCCTCAGTTTTCTCATTTCGTTAAGCCCTATAATCACATTGAACGTTCCCTCTACCGCCTTTACACCTCATATAGTCTTTGTTGCCCCTCTGCGCATTAATCTGGGCCCCCGCGCCCGTGGGGCGGCGGGCGGGCGCTCCTTTATCAGTACGCGTAGGGCGGGCGGACGATACGCACGAAGGTAAGTTATCAATGTAAAAATGCTTCTATTATAAATCATTCTTATCATGCTTTAATTGTGTTGTTTACGTGCTATAGACGAAATTTGTTTATGGTTAGCTGCGGTTTAGCGTCATAGAGTAATAGAGTGGTTTTAATTCGGTATGCATACCATTGTTTTGCTATTCGGGAGTTTTATCCGAACATCGCGGCCCGGGAATTAATTATTTGCATTATTGTCCAGAATGACGTTTTGTATCGTGAGTTTAGGTCTAATACGATGTGTTATTCTATAACTTTTTTTATATTCAAATATCGATGCTTTGTATAAATATTTATTTCTGTTCATTGAGTTATTATTAACTCAAAAGCCCAGTCTATTAGGAATCCTAACATCAAACAAGTAGAACATTAAATCGAATGCGTAATTGCATTGTGTAATTGTTTTTCTTTGAATATCTTCGTTCCTTGTCGTTCTTTAACAGGATATTGCCCCGCTTCGTCTAACTTTAATTAAGTAGCTTTTTCCAATGCGGGTTTCGTCAGACAAAATATTTTTTAAAATATGCAGATAACAGCATAAAATGGAGTACCCTAACTTGATTTGCACTAATATTGGATTTTTGTTGATTCATATAGCTTTTTTTTATTTATGCGAGTTAATTTTGAAAACAGTTTTTTTTTTTTTACCTGTTATTATTATTTATTCCAACTACCTGGATCAAATCGATCGGACGCTCAAGGACGGGAACGTTAAGAGTACTCGAAACCGACGAGCATGTATGAAGAGACAGATGAATGCGAAAGATGTAAGTCTAGAGAGAACTGCCGCTCTATACTCTCTGCCTACCCCGTTAGGGACTTGGCGTGATGATATATATGTATGTATGTATGTACCTGTTATTATATATGTCTCTCTATGTATAAAATAAACTACCAATTATGTCATAATTAATACCATAAGGCACACTATAAATAAAGCTACTCACGTATCTTACGCAAAGAGAGCTTTACATCCATCCATCTTATATATAGTGTAGTATAGTAGGTATAATGTAATGTTTAATTTGTTTAATTAAATTATTAAATTGGATTGATTTATTTTGATTTATTTTGATTCATTTTGATTTTTTTTGATTAATTTTGATTACGTTTAACTTATTCTTAGCATTGATTTTAATAATTAAAAAAATCTATTTTACCAGAATAATGGATTTTGGTATCTGAAATAAATGAATGATTATTATTTACCATACAGCGTGGGCATCATTGCCAACCTTCTTGGCACCCTCCCGCTGGACAAGAGCTGGTGCCATTTAGTAACTTAGTCTTTTAGTAGCTTAGTTATATTATTAGAACTAGCTATGCCCACGACTTCGTCCGCATGGGATAGTGACTGCGCAGTATTTTATCCCCTTGGGGTGGAATTAATCAAAACCCTTTCTTAGCGGATGCCTACGTCATAACATCTACCTGCATGCCAAATTTCAGCCCGATCCGTCCAGTGGTTTGGGCTGTGCGTTGATAGATCACTATGTCAGTATGTCACATTTGAGTTATATAGACATAGAATATATATAATATGTTAACAATTTAACTATAAAATATATCTACACGATAAAATAAACATTGGACATGAAAATGCGCCCCTAGAACGTGAAGTGAAAATATAAAAATATTCCATCCTTACTAATATTATAAATGTGAATGTAATTTTGTTTGTTAAGCTTTCACGTAAAAACTACTTAACCGATCATCATGAAACTTTGTACATATATTCTTGGAGGTATTAGAAGTAACATAGGATATTTTTTATTAAAAAAAATAAACATTAATACTACAGATAAAAAAGCTGTTTTGCTGAAAACTTCACGCGGGCGAAGCCGTGGGCATAAGCTAGTTTTGGTAATAAAATAAAATAGCCAATTGTTATCTTAATAACTAAAATGTTATTATTGAACACCAAAAAAGATTGCCTCGATTTTAAGAGAGGGTGCAATAGCTTTTATTTGAACGGGCACAGAGTAGTAATTTCTATAACAGACACTTAACAACTTACCCCGACTAGACAGTACTGACAAAGTTATCAAGTTACTCGTCTCTCTAAAAGCTTTAACTTAGCACATTAGGGAGTTATATTCCACTTAGAAGTTATTATTACTCCTTAAATAAAGAAGGATGTCTTTAATACCTACATACCGTAGGATAATTTTATATGTCCTTCGCATGTCGCATAAGTATTATTTCTGTGTATTATTTCTTCCTCTACCTCGCATATTGTTTTAATTTCTAAACTATCTATAACAACGATTGATGGACATATATGAAAAGTTTGATGAATATGGATGAAGGGTGTTTGTAGTTCCGTGGAATCTGTGCCAGAGAAAAGTTTTAACTTCTACGACTTAAATACCCTTCTAAGGTAAGGTGGCTAAGGTCGGTGTGAATAACGGAAATTCGTTTTTCCTGCCTCACCGGCTGCTTCCCAGCATCATTTACATTGTACACCTTACAATGAAGGGATAAGGATGAGTTTTCTTTGTCGTTATTTCTCTAGCGTAGTGCGTGTTTCACGACGTATAATAAGGGAGTTTCGGACTGTGTGATTGATCACATATAACCTAATATGATCAAAGAAAGAAGAAAAGAAAGAAGACAATGAGTACAAGCGTGTTAGATGATAAGTAATTTCTTCATATCTACACGCCTTGCCACAACCATCCCCGAAGTTGAATCAATCAAAATCAAAATATTTTTACTTCACATAGACCTAGATGGGCACTTATAAAACGTTGAAAAAGGTGTACCAAAAGTGTAGGCAGAGGTGTGCAGTATCACACCCTCCTTACGCTGAAGACAAATTTAGGTGTTATTGTATCAGATGGAGAGTCCATCGCCCCAAGTCAAGCACGACTATACAAACGTCTTTGAATTTTTTCTCAAACGTATTCAAGTTTCCTTTCGATGGTTTCCTTCACCGCAAAACTGGTGGTGTACTGTGACATCGCAAAACAGTTCGACGGGATTCGAACCCGCAATCATTGCGTTGTAGGCGTTTGCTAGAACCACTATCACCACGAACTCAAATTGTTTTAAGTCAATATTAGTTATGAAGAATTTACAAATATATTTTATGTAACCTAAGTAAAGAACTTCAATAAATTCTCAAATAACACGAAATTTTAGTCCCGGCCAAAATGACTCGCTGCTAATGGTCCATAATATTGTCTCGTCGAATCCCGCGGGACTGGGAGGAATTCTCCCTACCCCCCACCCTGATCCCGGCCGAGGCTCGAAGCCATGGCCGTGCTAAGTAATATCTCCAGAAATTTAGGCATTTCTGGCGTTCTCTGGTCTCAGATTTTGTTGCGGCTTGTAAATTAGTTCAAGATATAAGCTGAGAGAGCGCGTTACTTACATGATAAGCAGTTTTTTATACCAAACAACCAGGAATAAAGAGTCGTTTTTTTTTGTGGTGGTCGAGTAGTTTGAGTAGTTACCTGCAACACAAAGATCGCAAGTACGAATCCCGACTGTACCAATACGTTTTCCTGAACTTCAGTACAGTGATTAGTCACACCACGAGCTTTACGGTGAAGAAAAACATTGAGAGGAAACCTGCATACGTCTGAGAAGAAATTGATAGGCGTACGAATAATCGTGCTTGAACATTTCATTGAGTTAATTACCATACATACACATACACCCGGTTAAGTAGTAAAAGTTCCCAGAACTCACGCTACGAGAGACAACACAAAAAAAAATAGTAGAAATTCAAAGACGTCAAATCATGTGACAGGTAGAGTGAAAGGCTCATTACCTGTCCCTTTTTCCCTGAGATATATTTTATGGTTCCGAAACTGACGAAGTGTTTGTGTAAAGGCTTGGAGATACCATTCTAGACGTTATCCTCACGCCTTTCCACAAGGGTCGCCGAGGGGGTAGTCAAAGGTACACACCTTAGTGTACCCACACAACCTCTTTCCGCCAGATATATAGTTCAATTCTGTGCTCGTTTCAAGTCTATGTGCCTACACTTAAATTTATTCTTTCCCAGTACGCTGAATAGCCAGAAGCACGTATTCATTCATTAAGTTGAAAATCAAGAACACATTTTGTATCACAGAAACAAAACAAAAATATCTTACAATATCTACAACAATATCTACGCCTTATATGTCACAGATTGTCTACTATTATCAAGAGTCTATGTACCTAGACCTAATTTCATTCGTTCTCGGTAGAGTGAACTATAAACCAAACGTTCATTCATTGATTGAATCACTTGACCTTCGGATCGGTCAAACGCACTGACAGCTGGAAATTTGAAAGTCCCTCCCCAAGCAGAAGACCTTGGTTCTCGTATCTACGTACGGAGTATAGATTTATCTAAATCAACGCCCCAGTTCGATAGGCCTTGACCCGGACGGCTTTATTAAAATCCCGATATCACCCCGGGGAGCTCCCTTCCAACTGACACGACGTCAAATTACGACTTGTTTTTAGATTAATGTGCGAAATGAAAAGGAATTTAGATATTCGGAAAATATACTTATAGAGGAAGTTTTTCTTGTACCATATCTTCAACGGAACGGAGAAACTGCTAATGCACCAGATGGTATGAAATGCTACTTTTGGTAAACAATGTTTTTAAGAGATATGTAAGTCTACAGAGAACTGGCGCTCTATACTCATCTACTACTCTCTGCCTACCCGTTAGGGACGTTAGGGACTCGGCGTGATGATATGTATGTATGTAGTTATATATGTAGAGATGTTACCATTTATGTATTTCTATAAATAACGAATAATGAAGTGTTGTCGGCTTTCCGTTCTAGCGGTCAGAGCTGCTGACTGCGAAGCATGAGGTCGCGGGTTCGATTCCCGCTGAGGGCAGATATTTGTGTGATGAACACGAGTATTTGTACTTTAGTCTTGAATGATCAATATATTTATGTATATATCTATCTATATAAGTATGTACATCGTTGGCTAGTTTTAGGACTAGGTCACATTGCGGAGAATTGTCATAATCTTACTAATATTATAAGTGTGAAAGTTTGTAAGTTTGTATGTTTGGATGTTTGCGGTTCTTTCACGGCCAAACGGCTGAACCGATTCGGATGAAAGTTGAAATCGTGATGGCTAGGCCTATGTCCTATTCGTAGGACTACTTTTTATTTTTTTAATCCCGAAAATTCAAAGTTCTTATATCATAATGTATATGCTCTTTCACGGCATCGCGGCTGAACCGATTCTAGCAGGAACATTTCCAAAGCTACATTTTCGAACTCCACGCGGCCGAAACCGCGAGCATAAGCTAGTGTAATATATTTTTCAGTTTTTATTTGAATCTAAATAGTATTGAACGAAAATTTTAATTCAAATTTGGACTTTTATATACGTTTACATAACGTCTATATTGTCGCAAGTGTGCTCGGGGCAATATGACCTTCAAAGATTACAATGTATACTTGGTGACCTTTGTGTTGCAGGCAACTACACGAACTACTAGGCCACCACGGCTTTATAAAGAATAAAAACTGATTTTGTTGAAATTAATATCTTTTAGAATTGTATATACCTTATACTCTAAACATGTCTTAAACGGTATACCTACACATTAAAATAAGAGCCGTAGTGGCCGAGTGGTTCGAGCAGTTGCCTGCGACGCAAAAGTCGCAAGTTCGAATCCCGACTGTACCAATGAGTTTTTCTGAACTTAAGTACAGTGATTAGTCACACCACGAGCTTTACGGTGAAGGAAAACATCGAGAGGAAACCTGCATACATCTGAGAAGAAATTCAAAGGCGTATGTATAGTCGTGCCTGAATAACGGCGATGGACTCGCCATCTGTCACGTTGGCACCTAATATACCTCTGGCGGAAAGTGGGTGTGTGGGTATTACCTAAAATTCACAACATTGGATAAACGCAATTTTTGTTTATAAACACATCTTATTTCTAACAAGCTATAATTTTTGCAGAAAATGTAATTCTTCAGTGTTCATATAAAAATGGTTTCCCTTGCCACCCAACAGATGGCGCGCTACGTAACGATAACACCTTCTATGAGCGACGCTGTACTCCATCACCTGAGGAATAGCTTCTTTGCTGACGAGCCGTTGAATAAGGCGGTGTCTTTGTGCCAGCGTGGCGAGCCTCACTCCGCCCTGGAGAGACTCTGCACTGCGACCATGGCTGATGGGCTATCCGTGGCTGCATTGGAGGGAGACACGGTGAGGTTTTAAGCTTAAACTCTGCTTGAATCAAGTCGTACGCCATTTCTATAAATATAAAAATGAATTTAGTATGTATTAGAACCGTGGTGGCCGAGTGGTTCGAGCAGTTGCCTGCGACGCAAAGGTCGCAAGTTCGAATCCCGACTGTACCAATGTGTTTTTCTAAACTTAAGTACAGTGATTAGTCACACCACGAGCTTTACGGTGAAGGAAAACATCTAGAGGAAACCTGCATACGTCTGAGAAGAAATTCAAAGGCATTATGTATAGTCGTGCTTGAGTAACGGCGATGGACTCGCCATCTGTCACGTTGGCACCTAATATACCTCTGGCGGAAAGTGGGTGTGTGGGTATTACCTATACACCTCTGCCTACCCCTTCGGGGACCCTTGTGGGAAGGCGTGAGGATATTATATATTATTTATAAAAATGAATTTTTGTCTGTATGTCCTTTATGGAATCGTAAACGTCTGGACCGATTATAATGAAATTTTCTGTGTTTCTTCAGTTGGATTCGAGAACGGTTTAGATTCACAACTGAACCCGCTAGGTGGCGCTGTGATATGGTATATGCTGGTGTTATAGCAAATTTAATTTGTTCAACCAAGCGAAGCTGGGCGGGACAATTAGTGGACTATAATAATCAAAGTAAAAAAACTATAATGAACGTCTTATTGAACGTCACATTTTAAATATAAGATTACCTACTGAAATAAAGATATCAGGAAAAGCCGAGCAAACTCCCCGCTTTTGTCTTTTAACATTGGTTCCTTTTTGGGTTATTTTGGGTGAAGCTGAAAGTTGGTGTAATAATAATATAAGGTATCTTCACGCCTTCCCACAAGGGTCATCGAAGAGGTAGTAAGAGGTGTGAATGAATATAATTGTTTGCAAAAGGAGAAATTCATTATCTTGCAGACAACTACTACAGGCATTATATTAAGCTAACTTAGTAAACGTGTACGCTCCAGGTGTTGGGGGTGGGTCTGAACGGCATCTTGTGACCCGGCGACATCGAGCAGTCCATTGAGAAGATACAGCAATCATCTGACGCCAAGTACAATAAAATATTCACCATTCTGTACAACGTGAGCCGGGATTTGGATCTGTTTAATAAATTCCAAGTGAGTACCAGTGACGCTAGCGTATGAGCCGCGAGGTATTTTTGTCGTCCTTCGAACTTTTAAACGAGAAATAGAAAAAACACGATAGATTTTTCAAGTTACCTAGCACCGTAGAAGCACCTAATTTTCATCTTACTCTGTCTTGAGTTTTATTTATATTGGTTCCCTTAATAGTTGCTTAAATTTATTGGTAAATATTTGTGTATATATGTGACATGTTGTGTACATATGCTCACGGGAACGCTCACAAGGGTCCCCGAAGGGATAGGCAGAGGTGTTTAGGTAGTACCCATACACTTTCCGCCAGAGATATATTTTAGTGCCAACGTGACAGATGGCGAGTCCATCGCTGTTACTTTGGCACTTATATATGGGGCTCAAGTTTGGTTGAGGTAGTTAACCGGGTACATTAATTTACCTGTATATTAATCTGCCGCGCTTTCGTAAATCCCGACATCCCCGCTTGGGCTCCCCTACTACTACTCGCATTGCCCAATCTTAGCCTGAAGGTTCGACTATATATATATTACATTTATATTCGTAGAGCCGTGGTGGCCGAGTGGTTCGAGCAGTTACCTGCGACACAAAGATCGCAAGTTCGAATCCCGACTGTACTAATGAGTTTTTCTGAACTTAAGTACCGTGATTAGTCACACCACGAGCTTTAGGGTGAAGGAAAACATCGAGAGGAAACCTGCATACGTCTAAGAAGCAATTCAAAGGCGTATGTATACTCGTGCTTGAGTAACGGCGACGGACTCCCCATCTGTCACGTTGTCACCTAATATATATCTCTGGCGGAAAGTGGGTGTGTGGGTACTACCTATACACCTCTGCCTACCCCGTCGGGGACCCTTGTGGGAAGGCGTGAGGATATATTATTTTTTATTTATATTCGATAGAGTACCTAATAACCAAACACTCTGAACACATAATGACCAGTCGTTTTATCGGTGTGAGGTGGACAGTATCCTGGAGTGCAGAATCATTTCGGTGTCAGAGGAGGCGCGTGGACGAGGACTGGCCAAGGAGCTGATGAGAAGGAGCATAGACATCGCCAGGGAGCACGGTTATAAGGTGAACTATACGTACATACTACATACATATCGTAGCTCTGAGTCCCACTCGGCCACCACGGCTTTCAAAATTTTATAATATTTATTTATTTACACACACATTAACATCCTCACAATATGATGTTAAAAGAAAAAAAAGTAATAATAATAACATTAATAAAGTACTTTACAATCCTTACTAATATTATAAATGTGAATGTAAGTTTGTTTGTTACGCTTTCACGTAAAAACTACTTAACCGATCATCATGAAAGTTTGTACACGTATACCTGGAGGTATAAGAAGTAACATAGGATACATTTTATTGAAAAAAAAAGCTGGTTTACTGATATTTTTTTATAAACCAGGATTAAGACATAGGCTACATTTGAATCCCGAAAGATTCAAAGCTCTAATATAATAAAAGCAAAAATTGGACTCGCCATCTGTCACGTTAGCACCTAATATACCTCTGGCGGAAAGTGGGTGTGTGGGTATTACCTATACACCTCTGCCTACCCCTTCGGGGACCCTTGTGGGAAGGCGTGTAATACAAGACCTAAACAAGAATTATTATTATTATTCACTACTGAAAACTTTTTAATTCTTCTGTAATATAATAAATGCTTCCAGCTGTTCAAAGTGGATGCTACCGGAGCGTTCTCGCAGCGGATCTGCGCCAGCCTCGGCCTCCAAGAGCTATGCCGCGTGTGCTACAAGGACTACTGCGATCAAGCTGGAAACCCAATCTTCGACGTGCCTCCTCCGCATGAAGCCCTCTCCATCATGGTTCTTCAACTACCATAAAGTACCTACATTTCATCCTACTTATATCTATGTAACTCATCATCATCACAAATTTAAGAGCTGGGCTCTTGTCGGCGTCTCTGATGCAGTCCCCTCCATTCGCTTCTGTCCAGCGCAACCTCCTTGACCTCCTTATACGTCATGAGAGAAATTTTTTCTTTGATCTGACCCATGTATGTTAATCTTGGTCTTCCTCTTCCTCTCTTCCCCTCTACCTTTCCTTCTAAAATGTAATTTATGTAACTCATATAACCTTAATTATAGAAAAAAAAGTATTTATGCAATATTGGGAATAATATTTTTGTTAAACGCGATAAAAAAATTATATGTGAAAATATCTTTATCCTAGTAGGGTGTTGCTCTTTCACGCACAAACTTGTACGGAATTAGAGGACATTTGGCGTAGAGAAGGATGATTGACTTACACAGTTTATCCCGCGACAATATATTACCGCGTAAATTTGTATTCAGTAGACCCTCTGAATACAACTTTAGGCGTGTGTAACCGCGGAGGATAACTTATAAAATAGTTTACAAAAACTAAAAAAGAAGTTAGCGGGATAAGTATGCAAAATTTCGATTTAATCCGACGTAATCATGTTCAAAGTTTCCGTTTAAAAGCTTATTTAAGCGTGTTAACAATCAATGGCCGTGCGTTAATCTCATAACTGAACCCGATAGGTGGCGCTGTGCTTTTATTTTTTCACCCACACGAAGGTGTGTTAGGTTATCATGATTTGCAATATTGAAGTAAACTCCTTTTTATTATGTCTGAAATTGTTGTATTGAAAAGACAGAGCTAAAGTTTAATTTAAGTATAATTTATTTAATTAAGTACAATATGTGGCGGTCGTGCGAGCACAGAGCAAAGAGAAAGATACAAGGCTAGTTACATTAGGCAGAACTAGATGGCGCTACTTGTTATGTTTAACTTAGCAACGGAAATACCTACAAAGACGTGTTTTCATATACATATTATGTAATAAGCACAAATATATTCAATGTCGTTACAAGTGTATGTCGGTGTAAATTGTATTTAATGCGTAATAATACATAGCCATACATTTCATCGTAGTTTTAAAGCATTGAAGTATTTACATATTATTATAGTGGGTACGTCTTATTATCAGTACTTGACATTAAAAAGTGTGCTTATGCAAGGCATTGATGAAATTCAAACCTAAACATAAGGTTCTTTTTGCGTTGTAATGTTGTCATTCTTCCAGAGATAACATCGTAGGAACGACGTATTTTCTATGGAACGACATGAATCCTAGGATTAATCAGATTACAGATACCAGAATATAGGATGGCGAAAGGCACAAATATATATATCTTCACGCCTTACCACAAAGGTCCCCGAAGGGGTAGACCGATTTAAGGTACCTACCTACCTAAATTGATTTAATCTTCGCACAAATTCATAATAAATACACCTAGATACTAATTTAATAAACAAATGCGGGTATTATCTTTGTCAGTCGATATGCTCAATGTCAGATATTGAACGGAACAAAAACGTTCACTTGTATTTAGCAAAAATATGTGTACACGCACACCTAATAGGATGGATCACATAATTATTATAAAAAAATTTAAGCTATTGCCTAGCTTTTATAGCTTTTTATCTGAGCGCGGCGACCGAATCAAGAAATACAAATAATAAGAAATACATACAAATTTAAACACATTCGAATATAGAACAGTTCCAAATAAAAAAAAACAAAATTCTAAACTTAAAAGGCATGCGTATAACGTAAGCAGCTGTTTGTGAGAAAGTATATAGGCGTATTGCATAAGTTGATACAAACAAAACGCTATGCAATCATTGATGTAATAAAGAACCTCATTGTATGCAATAGCTTTACCGCGGCAGTCCCCGAGTGACACGTAATTTTTTTAAATACATAAAGAAACAAATATTGTCGATCAGTTGTTAGAAATGAATGTTTATGTAAAATAGATGTCCAATATTTATAACCTAAAACTTAACGAATATTCCTATTGTAATAAATTATGTTCTTTATAGTATTCAATTCCGAAGTCGAGTATTTGTTTAAGTCTAGCATGATAGCAGACCTACTTGCATATTTAAAATAAATTACATATTCTTAAAATTAGTACAGATTATAGATATATATTATAGACTCTTATTATATTCTATAGTGCGCTTTAGTTTATGTTATAATGTTTTTATTAAAGCTCAAAGCGTTGATCAATAATAACATAATATAAAAAGAAAATACAGTATTATCTAATAAAACATATATTTTACCAATTGTTAAGTAGAAATCAGTATTATCAGTACAAGTATTATTATTATTAGATAATTATAGTTCTTGGAAATACATATATATATAAATATAATATTATATAACAGTATTAATCTACGTTTATGTTTATGTACAATATGTGTATACACAGTTCTCAAACTTTGCAAAAAACATATTTTTGCTAAGTTTGGGACTAGATCGAATTGTGTGGATTCATAGAATGGTATGTTAAAATAGATTTTCATTTGTAAAAGTTATTGTTTACTCATTATTTTACTATACCTACTAATAATTTTATTATGTATAATGTATTTACAGCATTACGAACGTTACTTATCCGTGTAGATAAGGAATTGTTAAAGTTGTATTCGATATAACGAATATATTCAATAATATTTTGTGTTTAATTTACTTCCCAGTTTTTTTTCCAAAAAAGTGGCCATGGCTCTATGGACATTACAACGACGTGCATATTGCAATGATAATTCAAGTGTGATCACAATTTTAGCAGGACAGAGGGCTGCGACTTTGGCCAGGCCACCTAGCTTTTGTTCTGTAGATATTATTATTAATTAACTCGTTTTTGCATTATAAGTAATTTATTTAAATGTTTTTGACGTGATAAAGTCTTATAAATCGTTGAACGCCGGCTGCACTCACGAAAAAGCATGACTCATCGGTAACGTTCCGCCTGAGCTCAGCGTGCAAGCGAGAGCACGGAACAAGCGATAGAGGGGCACGATCGGCTTAAGCGCTCGGTTTGTAATGCATCTACCTCTCTTTCACTCCATCGGTCGATGCGTCCGAGTAGAAGATGACGTTATCACGGAGTTATCACGTAAATTTATCGTCCGTCAACCGACTTTACAGAGTACCAATTTTTCATTTATTTGAAACTATGAAATCCATTACAGATATCGGTTCCCGTACGTTCTTTGGGAGCTGATGTAGGATATAATTCCTTTGCGATGAACCCTCATGTCCTGATTGTCTTTGAAGGGCATTCGGTCACCCTCTGAACTGGTATTCGGATAATATTATTCACAAGATATTATAAGGCCCATCCCGGCGGCACTGACATGCCGAGCCAACCAGCGACAGGAGCTGAGCAAACCTTTAAAATCCCATCTGGCTACAAAAATCAGTTTATTATTTATATAGAGAATTTTCAGACATTAAGCTGAAATAAAACAGATTTGATCACATTACATTTGTAAGAATTGTCCTCTCATCTCATCTGCCTGCCTACCCCTTCGGGGCTCTTGTGGGAAGGCTTGGGGATATATATTTTATTATTTTTAATCGACAACTATTTTGCAAAACAGGTAAATAAGAGAAAAATATTACATTTCCGATATCAAAGAGTCCTGGAATGTATACAAATCAAAAGTTAGGAATAAACTTTGTATCTAAACTTTAATATCTTGAAGTACCAAGTACAGTTGCAATATTCTTCCGATAGATGTCATCGCTCTCTGTCATACATCGCGCTATTATTTCGTTCTACCAACGAATGACTACCCTAACATGTTAGTCCTACAGTATCGCTTCTCGGCCTTTTGGCTAAGATCAAAGTGTAGTATCTGTTCTTTTCAGCTTAATATCTGAAAGTTCCCTCATTGAGGGACCCAGTATATTAAACTGATTGTTGATGAACTGGATGTTCGGGGCTCGCTCCACTCCTGTCGCAGGTCGGCCCGGCCGGCATTGCAGTGCCGCCGGATTCGGCCCCCTTATAAACACAATGAACTCTAACATAGGTAATATGTACCCTGTCTCTAGCGAGCACATTATCATCATCAAGCCGAGTCTCTAACGGGGTAAGCAGAGCGCCAGCACATTAAACCACCAGCCTAAACCTTTTCTTGTCCGCGTGGAGTTCAAATAGTAGCTTGCATACTTTTCAGGATTAAAATATAGCCTATGTACTAATCCCAGGTATAAGCCATCACCATTTCAACTTTCGGCCAAATCGGTTCAGCCGTTTTGCCGTGAAAGAGCAGAAAACATCCAAACTTTCGCCTTTATAATATAAGATAACATCACCCAGTCCAGTTTAGCTCCCTAGCTCGTGAATTAGCAACGCACCAAGCAGAGGTCTGAAAAAAAGTGGCTGCCCTTATCTGTTTGCTTTAGCAACCAAGTGCTTGGTTATAGGCCTTTTACATACATACATACATATCATCACGCCAAGTCCCTAGCGGGGTAGGCAGAGAGTATAGAGCGCCAGTTCTCTCTAGACTTACATACCTCTTTTGCTTCGTCCACATTCATCAGTCTCTTCATACATGCTCGTCGTCACTCTCATCATTTTTTTCATAACGCGCCAAAAAATATAATTTCAATTTTTAAGGATACGCACCTTATCCGGAATCGTATTATAACGAAGTACCGTAGTTTCAACAATATAGGTAGGATACAGGTGACGTACGCCTACGTGGGAGTATAATATCGTTATACTGCATCAACGGTTTCACCAAATAACCTTTAACGATAACTTTTACGTAGTTGTCAGGAGAAAATATTCACATTTACAAGTCGTCGGAACTTATTTATTTTTAGCGTAGAATCTTCATATAGCCCTTCATAATTGTTTGGTGTGTAGTGTGTATATTTATGAGTACACGAACTGTGCATCGCTAGGCTACCAGCATTTAAAGGACAATTTATTTATCTTTCAACTGAGACACGGGATTCTTTTTTTTATTATTTTACTTAGATACTAATGCACCTCCTCGTCCACGACGGGGAATTCATTACCTTGGAACCAAATAGCTCGTTCTGCGTGGTTTCTTTTAGTGATATCTGAAGATTTTTCCCTTTTTATCCTCACGCCTTCCCACAAGGGTCCCCGAAGGGGTAGGCAGAGGTGTATAGGTAATACCCACACACCCACTTTCCGCCAGAGGTATATTAGGTGCCAACGTGACAGTTTTATCTTTTTAAACTGTTTAATATAGATTAGTAGCTGGATTAATCAGACTATGTTTTGTTTCGAAAATAAATACAGGTAAAATTATACGCGGTTGAAACTGCGGGGCACAGCTATATATATGTACGCACATACATATACTCACGCCGCTTTCCCCAGAGGTAGGCAGAGACCACTTCTTTCCACTTGCTACGATCCTTACATACTTCTTTCGCTTCGTCCACTTTCATTATTCTCATTTTTCATTTCATACATGTTCTTCGTACATATATATATGAAATGCA
>JACCPG010007937.1:0-113121 GCA_016069955.1 Drepana arcuata
CTTGATGGGAGGTAAAGTTAAAATATGATAATAATAATAATATATCCTCACGCCTTCCCATAAGGGTCCCCGAAGGGGTAGGCAGAGGTGTATAGGTAATACCCACACACCCACTTTCCCCCAGAGGTATATTAGGTGCCAACGTGACAGATGGCGAGTCCATCGCCGTTACTCAAGCACGACTATTACATACGCCTTTTGAATTTCTTCTCAGACGTATGCAGGTTTCCTCTCGATGTTTTACTTAACCGTAAAGCTTGCTAAAATATGATGTCCTTATAATTATGATTGCTCGCTGTGTCTCATGGTTTCACCCGCACTTATTTCAGATACATATTTACTAAATGCAGTTAGCATATCGATATGAAGCCAAAAGCCTTCCCCATGATGGAATTTGCATCAAATTAAAAAAAAATTAAATATAAATGTTGTTCCTGAGAGTATCGCGTTCAACTACATTATGTATGATATTGGCATAACCCTCTTGTTTTTATGTGCGCCTGGTATTTAAGAATTTATTATTTGATCAGATATCTCCTAGGCTGCGCATCATGTGTGTCTGTCTGCGCCCCAAATATTCGATGATTGTTGTTGAAACGTAAGATAGGAACCCAGCCCCCTGTGAGGTGACAATAATTAACTGTATAATATATTATTATTTATGCGAATCCTGAAAGCCTAAAATATGTCGAACGTTCGAAGGTAATATAAATCGTACACATGTTACCAATACATTATTAATATGTATCACAATTTTATTTGAAATATGATCATATATAAAAACTATGACATATGCAATGAATAATTAATATTTACATATGTTCATTCATACATATTATTCTCATAAATAAATAAAGGTTAGGCGCTTTATTAAAGCTATGGTGAAATTATTTAATATAGTTAATCGATTGAGTATCCACTACGTAGGAGCTGCAAGAGGGCGAACCCTATATCTTTTGAATTTCGTACTATTCACATATTTTTAAAGTACAATATTTGCATTTTGATTAAATAATACGTATTAAGACGATTACTTAGGCACTAAGCGAACAAGTACACGTATGTGTATAATTTGTTACGGTTTTGTGAAAATTTATTGAAATGAGCTGATGCGAGAAAAGAATGCAGGCATAATATGCTCACTGCTCGTACAAAGCCAGGCGGGCTCATCACTGTGATGATACAAAGGTAAGGACAAATAGTCATGAATTATTGGCAAAGCCTCATAGGCTCATGTACTACCTGTAGTTCTTACTACCACCATATGTTGGATCGAGTAGCTGTATGTTGGTGCTGTGTTTCAATGGTCGGGTTTTAATTTTTATTTCACATCTCATAGCCATATAATATTGATGGTTTTCGTTCAGTTTTTCGCATATTCTCTGTATATATATTTTTCTTAAGAGGTTTCACGGTAATTAGCTTTTGCTATTGTACCTACTGACGCACGCATATCTTAGGCTCATAGGCCGATGTGGATTAACGCCTGAATAATGTAAATAAAGACATATCTCAGTTACCGACGCCTTGGAAAAACAAAATATGAGTCTTTACTCACGAATCTAGACCGTAATGGTTAATCTATAGACGTTGATACGAAACTGTACCAACAATAACAAAATATCGTCCAACTTCACAAGCCAGCACAATGTCACGAGCATGATTATTGTGTCACTGCAGCTATTGTGTAGTTGAGGTGAGCTATTGTCTTGTTGGAGGAGGATCGCTCGCGGCCCCAATTAAATTGTCGTGTGCAGGAAACCAGCTTTGACTTTCAGCATCCATCCTGCAGTGATCAAAAAACGTCGTCCTGTCCGAGAGTAGTGACAGTAGCCCGTAGGCGTAGGCTAAGGGACTCGGGCCCCACACCACACTGTTGTGTTACCACAGTCGTTTATTGGAGCCGAGTCCTATTTGACTGTAAGATTCTTAATGAGCTCAATGGATCGCCCGTTCAGAACGGTCGAAGGACCCTGATATTCCTGACAAAAGCATTCCCTCCCAGTATTAGCCATACACCAAGGCATTACAATCAAATCGACACACAATAATTATAATTTAACGGCCGGCTATATTGTCAAACTTGTTCAAGTTTTGTTTTGAATTACGCTTTGAGTTGAGTTGAGTGTAGACCAAATTATACCGTGTCGCCGACAGTAAAAAAACTACAAATTTTTCTGTGAAGTAAGGTTTATTATTGCTTGCAATAACTTAACTTGCATAAATAGTCAGACAATAATTTTTATATAACATACCGACAGGTCTGGCCGGTCTTACAAGAGTTCCTTTGTTCAATTAAAGAATGATAAAACCAAACGCACCAATAAAAGAGACAGTCCCAGTGCAGCTCTGCAAGCTAAAGGTCTTCGTGCTCACAGTATGTGCTGTTGTGAGAAGAAAATGAGAACTAAAATATATTAAAAGGAATAATAAAAAGTCACACGTTGACTATGTATACTGTACATGTGCTATAGAACACCAAAGTAAATACTGTTGACCTTCCCATTCTAGTGTCCGAACACGTTGGAACGTGTTCTTCCTCTGCCTCTGCTTCCTTCATCCTGCATATGTCCAAAGTAACGTAAAACCAATATACATACATATATAAATGTTTTTATACCACATGGGTGGCAAATAAGCATGCGGTGCGCCTGAAGGTAAGCGGTTACTGCCGCCGATGGACGTTTGAAACACCAGGGGTACCTTTCGCTTGTACATTGCCGACCCTTCAGGAATCTATTCAAACCCATCTTAAGAACTCCATACTGTTCTCTCCACGGAAACCACAACGGGGAGCTTATTCCTCAACCTAGGCATTGCAAAACAACACCTTTGCGAGCTCAAGGTATGGGGATGAATTCCCCGTCGCTGGCGAGAGGTGCGGTGGTAGTAGGTAGAAGTGGGGTAATGTCGAACAATTCTTCAGAACACTCCGTTATACCAGCGGTAGAATACAATCAGGGAGGCTCAGCGAGGCAAGAGGCAGAAAGTCTCTCATCAGACTTAGTGGTTCTAAGCCGCTTGTGAGCAAGGGATTGTCGACAATCCTAGTAGCGCGTTACTAAACCGGCCATAAAGGCGCTCTACTGATGTTATCCTTTGGTAGCTGGTATTGCTAAAACTTTCAAGACCAGGTATAAATATTTGCCCTGCGGGTTTCGAAGCTACGTCAATGCCAATGGCACACTTGGCAAGAGGGACAACATTCAGGGTTGAATAAATAAATATTACAACATCACTGTAGTTAGCAGATTTCATTTCATTAATAAATAGATTACAGTTATATATAACAATACAGGTATATCTGATCCATTGTCCAAAGTATGCAATACCTACTCGCAAGTTATCTGAGACATTTCGCGGCGAGCACTGCAGCTGTAGGGAGAGTAGGGTTACCAATTAACGATAAAACTAAGGACTTTACGATAACCGTGAATATTGTCCACTCATGTTAAGCAGGTCCGCTTGTAAATATCCGTCGACGAATAAGAAATTAATTTAAAAAAATATATATATCATCACGCCTTCCCACAAGGGTCCCCGAAGGGGTAGGCAGAGGTGTATAGATAGTACCCACACACCCACTTTCCGCCAGAGGTATATTAGATGCCAACGTGACAGATGGCGAGTCCATCGCCGTTACTCAAGCACGACTATACATACGCCTTTGAATTTCTTCTCAGACGTATGCAGGTTTCCTCTCGATGTTTTCCTTCATCGTAAAGCTCGTGGTGTGACTAATCACTATACTTAAGTTCAGAAAAACTCATTGGTACAGTCGGGATTCGAACTTGCGACCTTTGCGTCGCAGGCAACTGATCGAACCACTCGGCCACCACGGCTAAAAAAATATGATATCAATTAATGATTGAAGCGAGGCTCTACTTCATCGTGAGTTGCTTGTCCTTATTAAAAAGTCAACTTCATTGCACCGTGCCGACTCTATTCCTCGTGTTGCCTCGATAATAAACAAACACGATAATACCAAGTACCTACTATGGGAAACTACATAGAAAATGTTAGATTGCTCGCTCTGAGATCTCTCTGAGATCTAATGAACGCTCTTGGGAGCGTGCCGGCAACATTGGCGACATTTGCACGCGGAGTAGCAGTTGAGATTACACAGCTATCCCCGCAGTTTTACCTACGTAAAATTTGAATTAATTGGTAGATCTATTCTCTATCTCGTGACAAAAATTTTCAACCCCGCTATTAAAATATATACATGCATCAGCTGATTTGAACCAAATTATACACCTAAGCCTCACTAATGAATCACTCTGTCTTTTAGTGAAAGCCGAATGAAAGTCCGTTCAGTAGTTGCTGAGCTTATCGAGAACAGACAGAGGCGGCGGGGAAGGGGGAGGGGGTATTTTTATATGTACTTTGCTGTGGTCAGAAAGCCCATCGAGGAGGACCGTTAGTGGTGGCAGTCACTCTGTCGATATTATTAGGACAGGATTCATCGTGTCCCAGATCTGACGGAGACCAGACCTGACTTATTATAGCATTGGGATTTTGGGAAAGACATGGCGTTATTGCGAAATTCGTTATATAAAATAAAATAAATGTTAAATATTTTAAAATCTACATTATTTTTGCAAAGCGATGACCGTTACATATTTGGATATTTTTTAGAGTGTGCTTGGTATGTCTCCCTCACATCGAGTGCATGCCCTCATTTATATAGGACGACCTTGCTACCTTGCGACTCGCTAAAGTTAGCGACATTAAATAAATTGACGTTTGCATTTACGTTCTCGGTTCTCGTTGCAGTTAAAAAGTCAGGCGTTTTTACATTATAAGTCTGTGTATTCTGTATGCAGATGATCTTAAACGATCATTATTATTATTTTTACTATCTTATTTATTAATATTTTTAAATTTGGAAGCTATCACAACTCTACTGAACAGCAATGTATGCAGTTAACTAAAACTGTTTGGTATCTGCATCATGAGCCATGGTCGCCCCAGCTGGGATAGCATTGCGTGCCTCGTGCCGACGACCCACTTCACGCCAAACCACCAAGGGCAAGGGCTCTCAACTATTTCATGTAGTATATAAAATGTAATGTGAATTCAGATAGATGGGAACGTCTGAATCTCTTATGCTTACTCCACACTAGTCTTCTTTTCGTATTACATACATATATATAATGGCCGAGTGTCCAGTCCTTAACAGGGAAGGCAGCGAAAAAGCGCCAGTTGACTCTGGAGATCTGGTTATTAGGCTAGATAAAGTCTGTGTAAGCCTTTGTATGTAAGTATATATGCAATAGCAGGACTACCCTGGAGAGCTGATGATAGTGCGAGTATGCATGCCATCTCTATGCCAGTACCAAGTTCTAGTATTACAAGAAATACAAGGTATGGTAACTCCGGATAATAATTTATTAATAACTACCTGACCCGGGGAACATCGGTCCGCCTAACAATCAATGAACGAGCAGGCTTGATACTAAAATGAATTAAAAATTATTTAGTTCAGTTTTTTATTAGATAATAAATAACCTTTATAAAAAGAAACTAGTATCTAATCATTAAAAAATTGCTATCCGGAGCAACATGAACGGCCAATCTTTCACTCGTTATCCAACGTTGTGACTTAAGGACCGCCCAATTTAAGGCCAATTTTAAAAAAGGTGGCAATCGAGCCTAAGAGGCACCTGATGGTAAACGGTCACCGTAGCATATGAGTGCTTGTAATACCAAAGGTATTATGTGAACGTCGGCCACATTATTTCATACGGGATAGCTATAATAACATTTCCAAGTACATGAGATTTTTTAGTTTTATTATTTAACGAACTGCATATTAATATGTCAGACCATATTGGTAAACTGTCACTAACAAGTTTGAATGCGTGTAAGTAATAAATTTCAATGTTGCTTGTTCAAAATGTTCAAAATAGAAAAATAGATAGTTGCTCAGGTGCGGGCCTAATGTGGTCCGCCTTCCCCGTGGTAGCGACATAGCCTCACGCCTCTTGGCCACTCCGTGCTTCTTCCTTTAACAAATACATAAGTTGAAATACAGTTTTAATTATCCACCAGATAAGCATGCCATCCTAGTCTGTATATTAGTTGCTATTCTAGTGAATAGCGCGCAGTGGCGCGTGCGCAGTCGCAGGCGTAACTTGTCTTGTGCAACATAGTATGTGTACTATAGTTTTCACGTGATTATGATAAACTCTACGATGAGGAGATCTTTTGGTGAGTGAAAAATATCTTACAGTGTTGTATGTTTATAGCAGCAATTATAATGATTGAGCTCTATTGACATTATGTGACTGACGACATAAAAAAATCAAGGTTTTCTGTTTTATGAGCGTTTTCGTGAATGCGACCATAATAACCAGGAAACAAATTGACACACTACAAAATCATTACGTTACTTCTGCTGTCAGAATCTGCTTGCTATGCATTTTTTTTTAAATAATATTTCTTGAAATATAGGGTTAGTACACAATGTCGTATTGAAACACAAATATTAATAATATATTATGAATATTTTAAAATTGTAGCACATACTTTATATGCTAGTTCCTGTCCTTAGCTTTGCATTGCAATCAATTGACACATATCATTAATCAATGTTTCTTCGACTAGAATGTATATGTTATGTTTTAGTTAGGTACATGTGGTTGGGAACGAACCGAGCGAACGAAAGAGCATGGTAACTGCAGGGCTGAAATAGAACTAAAGCTTTCAGTGGGCATTATACACTATAGTGTAACATTTTGAGACCGATTTGTGGGAAAATCATGTTTACTCTGTAATGTGATATGTAATACAATTTCGTTTCCTTGGATCGAGGGAACTCTACAAGGAATGTTATATATTAACTAGCTGTGACCCCGACTTCGTCCGCGTGGAATTTAACTAAAAAGTTATTGTTCAATTTCTTACAATGAATGTAGCCTAAGTTACTCCTTATTACATCAGCCAGTAAAAGTTCCGTCAAAATCGGTCCAGCCGTCTCAGAGATTAATCGGAACAAACAGACAGACAAACAAAAAATTTAAAAATGTGATTTTGCTATTCGTACCGTGTATACATCCATGTGCATTTAGGCAATAAAAAGCGGTTATTTTAATATTACAAACAGACACTTCAATTTTATTTATTGATATGTATAGATAACGGACCCAATATTAAAACACAATATTTGTATATTCTTGTGCTTAAGTTAATTAATTTTATTCAACTTTCACGCTGCTACAACAAAGCGAATAAAAGTCAATCTAGAAAAACATCTATTATTCCATTCACAGGAGAAGCCAATAGGACTATTTTAATACCTTGTTCGTTAATAACTATCTATGCACTCCCAAGGCTCACCAGCTCTCCAGTACACCGCAATATTCATTAGTGGCATATTTTAATTTTTGGCATATTCATGTACCTTTATCACCTAGTAATATTATAAATGCGAAAGTTTGTGAGGATGTTCCTCCATCCCTCCATGTAATTCCATCCAATGTCGTTATTTTTGCACAGACTTGTATTAATTGGCTAAATCTTAACACAATTGTTTTATTTAAGAGAGGTAGGGCATAACGGATTTCCCGGCTTGAAGCTGCCCGACTGGGGAAAAAAGCCACTTTATCCGTTAGCTAATAACACTATTTTTTTAGTTGTGTTCCTGCGCGATTAATATGGTTTCCAGTATTGAGCTACTTAGGGAGGGGGGAGGATAGTTATATTGTGTTGGCAGCAGATGTAATAGTCGCATTAAGCTGCCAACACGGTGTAGCTCTCCGAATACAGTGGCAACGCGCAATTTATACTTCGGTATTGTTAATAGGCACCAAACAAACATTTTCCGTAAACTGTTAATAATTACACGAATCCTTTATAAGAACCTGATTCAAACACTATATACCTAATGGAAAAATAAGTAATGATGAATTTCCCGGTAGCACTTGAGGTTTCCTAGTTGGGCGACGGCTGCCCTACGGACAGCTTATTTTGTACGCCCCGACTCATTTATTACATACATTTATATGATGGAGGCATAATGAACGATAGCGGAAGTTGACTGTCAGTCCATTGCTTGCTATTTACGCCATTGTCGCTTTTTTGGAATCCGATTATTTTTAACGATTTAACGCCATCTGGCACGTTGGCTAAAATATATCTCGGGCAGAATGTGGGTGTGTGGGTACTACCTATAAACCTTTATCTACCTCTGTCTCAAGGCGTGAGGACGGATATATATAATATTAAATTATAGAAAAAAAATGTTATGTAGGTTTGTTTACCTTAATATTTAATTAAATGAGGCTATACACTATTCAAATCGTAGCATCTGGTATGGAAAACGACCTAGAAGGCTATCTATAGGCTATATTTACTGCTTTCGTGTTTTTATTAAAAAATACATAATAAAACTAATTATAACAACATCAAAAAGTGTAGAAATTGTTCATTGGATGGTGGGACATGGAATCGAACCACGGACCTCTGAACGGAAGCTAGCAGCTAGAGCTCAGCGCGCTACCCCTGCGCCACCCCACCCGTATTGTTTACGTGCGAATTTTGTATATATGTTGTGTTTGAATGGTAAAGAGATATTAAGCATATCTTATTACATAATATGGTATGGATCGGGTATGGATACGGTATGCCACACTATTTGATGTCTGGAATAAATTCCTATTATAAACACTTTGCCAAATTTCATCCACTTCCATTCAGCCGTTCTGGCAATTAAATTGAATTATACCAAGTCAAAGCTTTTTTTATTAAAGGTAATATAGTCTATCTCACTCAAGGTGAATGTAGCTTTCCAATGGTGAAAGAATTTTTTAAATCGGCAAAGTAGATTTTGAGTTAATTCATTACAAACATACACATACACATACATAGTATAGATAATGAGTTCAGTCACACACGCACAGAAGAACTATGTACCTAAATATGAGTTGTACACGCGACTTTACTTTACCTTCTCATTTATATTCAAAATTATGCAGGTTTCCATGCTCCTTCACATGAAAGCTCGTGATAGATCAATCACTCTAGGTACTGAAGTTCGGAATAGAACTCATTGGTACAGTCGTGGTTAGAACATGCATTGCAGTTTTATTTTTTATACAACTAGAGTGGCAAATCTAAACTATATCTCCGGCTAAAAGTGGGTGTGATTACACCTCTGCCTATAGCTTCTGGGAACCTTGAAGTTCGACTAGTAAGTCAAGGTCACACTGTGCGGGGAATGTCAGCGAACGTAGCCCAGTGTGACCACTGATAGATTATGGTAAGTGACGCTCGCGTCAGTTCCACCATTGCCATTCCTTACATAGCAGAAATTACATACAACCTATTGAAATAGGATTGACCAATATTAAATATTAATATATCATTAAGTACGTTAAACCAGTTCATAAATGTAATATTTGAGAAATATTATGTTAATGGAAACTTCTTGTGTAACATCGTAGGCACACAAATCAGTAAATATTTAGTGACCTGCCTCAATGAGGCTGGCTTTGGGGTCCAGTAATATTTCAACAAACACCATTTAATGCCATACAAGGTCATGTTATAATTAATTCACAAATGAAGTCATAATATCGTTTTACGTTCTTGATGTGTAACAGCCGTGGTGGCCGAGTGGTTCGAGCAGTTGCCTGCGACACAAAGATCGCAAGTCCGAATCCCGACTGTACCAATGAGTTTTTCTGAACTTAAGTACAGTGATTAGTCACACCACGAGCTTTACGGTGAAGAAAAACATCGTGAGGAAACCTGCATACGTCTGAGAAGAAATTCAAAGGCGTATGTATAGTCGTGCTTTAGTAACGGTGATGGACTCGCCATCTGTCACGTTAGCACCTAATATACCTCTGCCGGAAAGTGGGTGTGTGGGTATTACCCATACACCTCTGCCTACCCCTTCGGGGAAGGCGGGAGGATGTGTATGTAACATGTAAATACAAGGTAAGGTGCTCCTGGTGTCGTAACCTAAATGAAATCCTAAGTTCTGAAACGATTTTGGTAATGAATATACAATATTATTATATACAGTGTAGCGGCTCAGATGCAATAGCGAGCTTGTCATGTCAGACCCCATTAAACCTACTACCCAATAATCCAGTATGGTCGAAGATTGTAATTACTACCCCAAAAAAAACAAATAATATTGAGTCAACATTTTGGCAAATTACAGCGGCAAGCTATTTTTATAGTTGTTAAATATCTATAGTAAATTGAGAAAAAATAGAATCGTGGCATTCTACCGCAAGTACCTAAGTAGGTACAGGTTAGTCACGTTTTACTACATCCTTGAAAATATACACTATATTGTTGTTTTACATTTATCGTGGGATGCAAATCATATAATAAACTAGCTGTCGCGCCCAGCTTCGCCCGGGTGAAAAAGTTGAACTGCCTGAAAAACGATCACAGCGCCACCTATCGGGTTCAATGGTGATGTAAGCTATTTTTTAAGTTGGATCAAACTGCACACGGTGTCCAAATTTTATTGAAATCGGTTAAGTAGTTTAGGAGTCCATCGCGGACAAACAACGTGACGCGTAATTTATATAATATATGAAGATAACTATATGCCTTCCCACAAGGGTATCCGAAGGGGTAGACAGAGTGTGAAGTTAGTACCCACTTTTCTTAGGAGATATATACTAGGTGCCAACGTGACCGACATCGAGACCATCACCATTTTTTCGAGCACAACAGAACTATAAATACGTCTTTGAATTTCTTCTAAAACATATGAAGATTTCCTCTCGATATTTTTCTACACCATAAAGCTCGTGTCATTGGTACAGTCGAGATTCGAACTAGCAATTATTGCAGGCGACTGCTCGAACCACTCGGCCACCACGAATCAAATATTGTGAATGGATACAACTTCCGGAGGTGTATTTTCGTTTCATAGCGTACGGTATTATTACTTAATCCATTACCAATGTGTAATAACATACAAACCAATAGTATCAATCGTGTGCTGCCGACCGAAGGCAGAGTGGAATGGTATTGCCATTCATCTATACAAATAAATAAAATTGGAGTGTCTGTTTGTAATATTAAAATTATCGCTTTTTACCAAATGTATACACGGTACATATACCAAAACGTATTTTTTTAAAGTTTTTGTCCGTCTGTCTGTCCGTCTGTTTGTTCCGGCTAATCTCTGAAACGGATTTACCGATTTTGTCGGGACTTTCACTGGCAGATAGCTGATGTAAAAAAGAGGAACTTAGGCTTACTTTATAACTTACTTCTGAGAATAAATTCAAAGGCGTATGTATAGTCGTGCTTGAGTAACGGCGATGGACTCGCCATCTGTCACGTTGGCACCTGATATACCTCTGGCGGAAAGTGGGTGTGTGGGTACCTACTACCGTTGGCACCTATACACCTCTGCCAACCCCTTCGGGGACCCTTGTGGGAAGGCGTGAGGATATATTTTTTTATTATTATAACTTACTTTTATTTTAGAAACTAAACTACCTGTTTTGTTAAATTCCACGCGGGCGAAGTCGCGGGCACAGCTAGTCAAACATAAATGTCATAGTACAAAGGAGCTGGTTATATCTACAGTCTTTGCAATATATAAACGCTATTTCCTAGAAGACCAAAGGATTTTACGGCCTTAAACACCGATAAACTGATGGCAATTCAAATATGCAGCACGATCCACTTACCAACTGCGAGAAGCTACCTTGGATAACTCTACAAGGTAATAAAAGCACATTCCTTCTGTCGTAAAACTCTGATATCATTACCTTTGCCGGGTATATGGGAATTACCATGGGTGTGTCTGAGGAAACCACTGCAATTTTTTTTTATTATATTTCGGTTCCGTTGAATAATTTTTAGTATTGGACTAGTTACTCGCGATGTCAATGACGTCATCTATGGTCAGTGGCTCCACTTCACAACTATAACATGATTGAAGTGTGCACGTTCCATGACGAAGATTGTCAATACTTAGTATTGTTTATAAATCTAATCTAGGATTAGATTAAATATCAACACTTAAAGTGTACTGCTAATGTTTTTAAAACCACAAAGGTAAACCGTTGGGGACTCGGCGCGATGATATTTATGTATCCATACTGTCAATATTTTTTAAGATACACTGGCTGAAGAACAAAACGTCACTCTGTCAGCATTTTGCCAATATATTGAAGATGTCTTACAGTCTTCTGTCTCATTCGCACACTCACATTACAGAGATTTTTAAATATTTTTTTATACAAACTTTCTCCTGACAATATAGAATATATAAAAGGAAAATTTATCAAATTTGGTGCAGTCGTTTGGAAGTTATGCGCGTACAAATATTTCGGTGATCCATTTGTATTTATATAGATTCTCTGCCTTTCCTTAGCATATATTCTTAAAGCACTAGCTTTAGTACGTCTTACAACAAGAAATTTATAAATAAAATTAAATCAGAATCAAAATTACAATATTTTATTTCACTTGTGCATAGATGGGCACTTATAAAACGACGACAAAGGTGCACGGTTCGAGTTGGTCGTTTCCATGAAGAAAAACCGGCAAGAAACTCCATGGTTACTCTTTTCCAATCATTTGGTATACAATAACAATATTATTATATTACAGCATTGGTACTTAAGTTTGGGGAAACGGCTATAAGTAAGTGTGTATATTAAATTAAATGTTTTCTTCCGTACAGGAGGAGTTTTCAGCGTCATCCCAGCGGACAGACGGCAGGCTGTCCCCGTCCTGTACGTCAGGGGGTCCCACTACGAAGTCGGCCATGATATAGTTCGTACAAAACTTCAAATAATACGAGGGAGGGCATGAAGTATCCCCATATGAATATCGACGATGCTCCAACAACAAGTGTTTACTTGTTCTCACAACTGGATGCTAAGAGATTCTTATTTTGATGAAGCGATGCACAAGATACGCTTTATCCAAACATGTCGTGCTTATTATCATCAAATATTTACATTCAACAAGTTTTTTTTTGTTTTTTTTTATACTACAATACTGGCAAACAAGCATACGGGCCACAATGGAAAAAGGTTACCGCAGCCTCCGAAGTATCACTTGCGCGTTGCTACTCTGTGTTCGGAGAGTTATACTGTGTTGGCAGCATAATGGGACTCATCCCTCTGCTGTTAACACAATATAACAATCCTACCCCCTCCCCAAGGAACTCATTACTGGAGACCTTATTGACGGCGTAGGAGCAGAACACAAATAATTGTGTTATTTGGCTACGGACTTCTATTAGGTGGAGTTCCTGCTCCAGTCGTGCAGCTCCAAATTCGAACGGGAAATCCGTTATACCCTACTTCTCTTCTATATTGCTGTTTCAAGCATAGCCCCGTACATTTCTGCAGGGTCGTGTGTTCGGGGCAGTGATCAAAAGCTTCATTGCCCAGAGCAGTAGTCTCCGGGACTTCGAGAAGGAGTACAAGACGCCCGCGGGTCAGATGGCGTTTGACAAAACCTTGGCGAATATGAACAAGAGGTACCCGTACTACGTGAAGGAAATTCAAGGAGTTGCAGATGGTGCTGATGTGCCATTTTATCAGGTATGCATTTAGGAAGGCCCTTTACACAACCTTTTTCGTATATCTAATAAAAGCGTATACGAGCATGTATCTATCTATGAAGAGACAAAGGGTAAGTGTACTGATAGTACTGCCTGCTGAGTATTTAATCTCTTTGCCTACCGCATGAGACACTCGGCGAGTTGATATCATTATCATAACAATGAATTGCTCCCAATATATATTCCACTACATTATTTATATTGAATACTAGAGGTCCGTCCAAGCTTCGCACGGGTGGCCATAAGACTTTTATAAATTAAAATATAGCCTATGTCGCTCGGGGTGAATGAAGCTTTCCAATGGTGAAAGAATTTTTCAAATCGGTCTAGTAGTTTCGGAGCCTATTCAATACAAACATACTTACATACAAACCTTTCCTCTTTATAATATTAGTATAGATAAAGTATCCTCACGCCTTCCCACAAGAGTCCCCGAAGGACGGACCTCCTAGACGGAGGTGTATAGGTAGTACCCACACATCCACTTTCCGCCAGAGATATATTTTAGGTGCTAAAGTGACAGATGGCGAGTCCATCGCCGTTACTCAAGCATGACTATACATACGCCTTTGTATTGCCTCTCAGACGTATTGCAGGTTTCCTCTCGACGTTTTCCTCCATTCATCACTGTACTTAAGTTCAGAAAAATTCATCGGTACAGGTGGGACTCGAACCAATCAGCCACGGATAAATAGTTTCTGAAATTAGCGCGTTCAAACGAACGATCTATAAAATATGACTTAGGATGACATAACATTGCATTAAATTATCTTTGGTAGCTGTTCCTGCTCCAACTGGATGACATCATTGGCACGATCAACGACAATCAGATCCCGAGGAACGACACCGGTGGCTGCAGCTCTGTGGGGATAAACAGGCCGGGAAACGTGAGATAAACTACACTAAAGCTATTTCAGTTTTAAGCTGTTCAAAAAGTGCCTCTCTTTGTTATCATAATATCATAATTACTGATAGCTATTCCACTTATATCTATTACATAATATCAGGGTACACGGTGGGCACAGCAACTTAAGAGAGGGACAGAAACGGCAAAAAGGGGAACAACTATGTACTTACAAATTTATTCAAATCTTAATATCTGTACATAGCTTCTTTTTTATCAGATAGTTTATTAAATATATTAATTGACATAACGAAGGGGCTGTTAGTGTGTAGTTTCAGTCGTTATGTTGGCTTAATTAATTTATTTTCACGTCTCAACGAATATGAATACTACAAGAAAATATCTCCGATGTCCATTGTGATATTACACGAATTAACTAGCTACCCATTTTGATGACATATCCGATTCAAGAACAACAGCTTGTCCAACTGATTTGTATACTTTTTTCTGAAACGTTTTCCAGCTTTCCTTCACCATTATGCCAATCCCTGTAATTGAGCTTAGAAAAACTCAGTGGTTCAGTCGGGATTCGAACTAACAATCTTTATATTGCAGGCTACAACTTGAACCACTCGGCTACCACGGCTCATTTCTCATTCTTATAATTAAATCATTGTATAAAAACAATAATAACAGTCGCACAATAATTGTATGCGTAAGTTGATTAGTTGTATGTAGATCGCTATCTAAAATCATAATGTCATTGTCGAGATAAATTATAATTTTTTTAGGTACCTACCCGTGCCGGAAGTAGACATTATTAGGTGATCTAGTCTACACTATTCTTAGACTAGATTTCTAACAATCTACACTGGCATGCTTGCATAATTAGAAAGTAGTCTTGATTGAACATTATATTCAACCTTTCAGACTATACTGGGTCACACGGAAGATGCTTTGGATGCGACCCTAAATCATTTCTACATAATGTCGGCGCACATCATCCCCACGGCCGAGGATAAAGAAGCTGGGGTGAGTAATTATACAAAAAAAAAACTCGATAAAAGCTTGATATATAGGTATATATCATATCTTATAAGAGCCATGATGGCCGAGCGGTACACCGAACCTGCTTGCATGTATATCTTCACACCTTCCCACAGGGATCCCCAAAGGGGTAGGCAGAGGTGTGTTACCTGCACACACTCCCACTTTCCGCCGGAAATATATTTTAGGTGTCAACGTGACAGATGGTGAGTCCATCGCCGTTATTCAAGCACGACTATACATACGTCTTTGATTTCTTCGCAAATGTATGCTGGTTTCCTCTCGATGTTTTCGTTCACCTTAAAGTTAAATTAACTAAAAACTTAGTACCTACAGTTGGGATTCCTTCGTGCTGTATTTGTGTTGTAGGCAACTACTCAAACCTCTCGACCACCACTACTCCTTACGTCAGATACCTACCTTGTTAAAAACACTCACCGACCCGTCCCGCATCTAAATAACTCTACGTAACTTGTCGAACATTAAATATTAGCTCGTTCGCCGTCAAGTTCGAATAATCATTGAACCGTAATAATCACTGCGTTGAATGAACCTTTTCAAAATAATATTTTTACTTGACTGCATCAGGTGCATTGCAGTTGCATGCACCTGAGCTCATTATAAATATTCAAGTATTTGCACTCGTGTCTGATATCTCGTGTGCGCTGGCATGACCTCGAGCGCGTAGTGCCAATCGATAATCTACTCGAGTCCACCCGCCTCCTGACAGTGACGATCCAAATATTATGTTACTGATCAACAATGAGGGAGTAACAACAGGATAATAGGCTGTTATTGATCTTGTGATGAGAGGAAAGTATCAATAATGTTATCAATCACTCCTTGCCTCGAAGACAACAGCCGATAATTTGTAATCATGAATACCTAATAGGTTATGTATGATAATTTCTGTAGTCGTCGCGCTATAAGCAGGTTGTGTGTGTATACAGGCTGTAGAGGAGCGCTTTGCATCGCTTTGCTACGCGGGCCACATGCCAGGGTACACCATGGGCTTCAATGGAAACGGCCTCGTGTTCTCCATCAACACCCTCAGCCCTCTGATTTTAAAGCCCGGAAACACACGTAAGAACTACTACACATAAAGTCACAACCATACACATAATCATCATAAACTTAAGGGCTAGGCTCTTGTCGGCATCTTCGACGCAGTTCCTTCCATTTCCTTCTGCCCGGCGCAATCTCTTTGTCCTTGCTATGCGATACACAGTTATTTATAAATACATACAAATCACGCCGAGTCTCTCGCTGGATAAGTAAACAGTTTCGTTCACAACCATCAGTGTCTTCATACACCTTCGCTGTACTCTTGACGTTTTCATCTTTGAGTAAACAATCGAAAACACTAGCACCATATATTGAAGGAAAACATGATTCATATAGCGACACCGTTTCCTTTTATTTCTTAGAGTTAAGACAAAGCCTAGCGTACCTAAGCCTAACTACCTAACAACCTAAGCTTAATTCAAAATGTGTGACGTTAACAAAAATTAATTATCACAAAAACAGTTACACTGTAAAATTTCACAAAGTTAAGAAAATAGACCTAAGAATATTATCTTAGTAACCCGCTGGCAGCCTACAGGCGCCGATAATATTCATATAAATCACTTTTAATTACTGACTTTATAATATAAAATATGCATACAATATATGTTTGATACACATATAAAGAAAGTAAATTATCTTTTAATGGACACTCAACCAAACAAGTTTGTTGAGATCAATGTATTATAAGTCTACTCTGCCTTATACGTCACATTATTACATTCACAGAATGTGAGTTTTATTTTTGTATTCCAATTTTTTTTATTCGGTGCCGGAATTAACTGGTATTATATATGTAATTATAATTTCACAGTGGAGTAGCATTATATTTAGAAATGCAAGCAATGTATTTTATGAAAATTATAACAGCGTTTGATACGCGTGCCATCGTGACCATAAAGTTATTTGATCAAGTAGTAACTATCAAAACCCGAGGGATTATTTATCACGACAAATGTATGATATCTAAATTCGATATTTTATTATTGTATGATATATTAGTTCAACGTTTTCATCACTAAATTCTAAACCTTTAAACATCATTCTGAATTCTTAAATTTCAGCACGAACGTTCATCACTCGTGCAATGCTGGCATCCAAAAACTTTGCTGATGCTGAACGTATCCTCCTGGACAAAGGTCTGGGAATAGCCAACGGCTTCTCACTAAATATGGTCTGGACTGACAAAGCCGGACAGAGGGAGCTGTTCAATGTAGAAGTGGCGCCCGACTTGAAGGGGTCCAAGGGGTCTCTGATAAACGTTAAGAAGTTTGACAAAGAGCCGTTGATTCACTGTAACATGTAAGTATATACTTGGTCAATTATGACATGTTCGAACTAGCAAAAGCGCGTCACATATATTGCGCTTAAAATGAGCTTATGATACCTACTAAGAAACTTAATAAGATAATAAACAGTGGTTTATCGTACTACCCAGTATTGTTTGTATGGTCGCTCCCTCCCACTTGCGAACACACACACACACACGCTCATGCACACCCGTGCTTAATTAACACTGCATTTTTGCTTATATTTAAACTTTTATGTGACGGAGTGTGCTATATCGGTAAATGGGAAAATTCTAGAGCAAGTGAATGAATTTGTATATCTTGGAAGCATGTTCACACGAGATGGAAAGTATGAAAAATATATTGAAAGAAGGATAACTGCCGGAAATAAGGTGAATGGGGCCATGTCGGCGTTGATTCTTCTCGAGCGAGAACTCGAGCATTCTTGCAGCAGACTTTTACTGCCCGTAAAAGTCTGAGCAAGAATGCTCGAGTTGCTGTCCACAACGCGATATTGGTACCTACCTTATTGTATGGCAGCGAATCCTGGGTATGTCAGAGGAAGTATGAAAATAGCTTGAATGCAGTTGAGATGCAATCTCTTCGAAAAATGTGCGGAGTAACGATTTTAGATCGAATCCGCAATGAAGAGATTCGCAAATCAACTGGCGTGAATGAGGGTGTGATTGTAAAGATGAAGAAAGGCATGTTACGTTGGTTTGGACACATAGAAAGGATGAGTGAAGAAAGATTGACGAAACAGATATACAAAGCAAAAGTATGTGCAAGAAGAGGCAGAGGAAGGCCACGTTCCAACTACCTGGATCAAATAGATCGGACTCTGAAGGACGGGAACGTTAAGAGTACTCGAACCGACGAGCATGTATGAAGAGACTGATGAATGTGGACGAAGCGAAAGAGGTATGTAAGTCTAGAGAGAACTGGCGCTCTATACTCTCTGCCTACCCGTTAGGGACTTGGCGTGATGATACGTATGTATGTATGTATGTATATATGTTAAACTTTTATTTTTACTGTTTGTTATTTTCTATTCGTTTATTTCAACATTATATTATTGTCGTAATATCGATATATCTATATTTTAGAACAATATTTTGTTATAAAATACTTCAGTAAACGTATACTTGGAGTGCTTGAGGAACGGCGACGGACTCGCCATCTGTCACTTTGTCATCTTAAAATATATCTTCGGCGAAAAGTGGGTGAGTGAAGCACTACCTGCCTACCAATGCCTTGTGGGAAGACGTGAAGATATACTATTATTATTATAAAAATATGTACCTGTGTCTCCTCTACCTAAACGTTACTCAACCTCTTTACGCCCTTCCCACAGTTACTCAAGACTGAAGGTGACAGAGGTGACAGGTGACATCGTGGACAGCAGTAACAGTCGCCTGAAGGCGATCTACTCGCACCCTATCCCAAGGAGCCGGAGTGATATCCAGAACATCATCTCTGACACCAGCGCAGAAGTCTACAGAGTCTTTGCAGCCGCCAATGAGGCCCAGATCAAGACTATTGCTGCGGGTATAGAATATTATTCATATTACATACTTTTATCCGGTTCGGCTACATTGAAACTGCAATTAACTTCATATGTAGCCGTGGTGGTGGCTAAGTGGTTCGTAGTTTGTTTTTTAACCTCACTTGTAAACGCTGAGGTTCAACCCTGCAATCTTGAGTTTGCAGACGGCTACTCATAATTACTCGATCGCCACGCTTCTTTAAATCAATTTTACCATGAAAATGGTAGAAACATGATATGGCTAGACATTGAAAGATACCTGTTGGTGGCCTAGAAAGCTGAAAGCTTTATGGATTACATAAGCTGAAAGGAGCATAAAAGTTTCTTAGATGTCTTTGTTTATGTAGACAGGTATCGTTTTCACATATAACACGATGTAGATTAAGTATTGGAGTTTAAATAATAATCGCATTAAGTTTTGAACCCTAATAATAAGGGATCGTTGGAATAATTAGCGAAAAATAAAACCTCCATTACATTATTTTCGTTGATAGACAAATTGAAATTGAATGAACCCTAACTGTATATAGCTTAACTGCTAAGAACTACACCCTAACGGACATATTATAAATGTTTGTATGTATATTTTTACTATATAAAAAATCTTAATTTTTATTTGCTGAACTGAAATCATAATATCGCGGCGGAGATCACTCTCATCTTATTTTATGAGGTTGTTACGTAATTTCAAGTTCAAACCCTATTTAAGCTTCGAAAAAGTTAATTTCCCGGTCGTTATGACACGACATGCCATGCCAAACCATGTTATACAAAATTATTTTAAAATGCATCAATCAGCTAATGCTGTGATACTAATTCAAGTTCTGTTTACTTCTAGTGTTAACGATGCAATGATTATCCATTCACGATAACTATCAAGATTGGATGCGATAATTGCCCGGTCAATTATTCTACCAAGCTGATTTTGGCAAAAGGAAACAACGTTTTGTTATATCGACTGAACTGCCAAAGCTAGACACGACTGCACGACACGCATTCGTGTCCAATTACCTAGACATGCCATTATTTCTGACAAAAATAAACACTTGTTACATGTGCTCCAAGGCATTAATAAAATTTAAATTTAAATTGAGACTTGTGAATGCATTTGATGTGAGAATTGAAGTGAAGTAGCGGGTCACTAGGCCTAGTATTGTTGCAATGCATGCGTCGGGCCGTGATCCTGTACCAACAAGATTCGTATTGACCCAATTATGTGTAACGCGACCCTCATCTTGCTTGTATATCTTCCAGGGATATTCGACCTGCAAGAATCCACCTGGAGCATCTACATCGACAAGCCGAACTCGTCCGAGCCGGTCGCCGTTCTTCCAGTAGGATTCCCGAACTTAAAACGTTACTCATAAATAAAAGCTTAAATCTATTTGAATGTCATGTTTATTGGAGGGCTGATATATTGTGCTATTGATCATTATCCTTGTTACTTGATATTAACTAGATATTACCCATAGGTAACAAAATTGAAACTGACATACTAAACTTGATGTAATTGTAAGTCACTGATCAACTTAGGTCATATCTTCAAAGATAATACGTAGAAATGGCTACATTCATTTTTTTTTTCAGTGGTAGCAAAGTAGCATAATCCGATAGAAGTATTTGTATTCAAAATGAAAAATCGCTTTACTAGCCGCGTTACGGCCAGCACATGTTCCCATTACGCTATCATTCGAACAATACTTCTCATTGCTAGAGGTATTCGGCTGCAATCTCGTGTGACGATCTCATGTCGAGGCCATTTTGTAGCACGACGAAACGTAACGACGACGTATCGTAACAATGTAACCAGACCAACCCACCATGTGGACCTGTAATGAGTTGTATAGACCCTAACATCCCCGTAGAAATTGTTTCTTCTCTCTTTCTCCCTGCTCCATGTACCTTAGCCATATTGGTAAATTTTACGTAATTTTATTTATAACGCTAGTTCCCTACTTATTTTAATATACTATGGTATTAATTTAATTTAAAAATTAATTTAAAAAGTGGGTGTTGGGTATTACCTATACACCTCTGCCTACCCCCGGGGTACTTGCTTACTGCGTACTTCGGGGACCCTTGTGGGAAGGCGTGAGGATATATTATTATTATTTTATTAATTTAATATACAGTTATCATGGAGAGAAAGTCTTGGAAAGGCATTCAACCGACCTCGATATGAACAATGAAACTGTTAGATCCGTAGTACAGAATCCTTATACTTAAGTTGTGTATTGTATATACATGGACAAGGGGCTCCTCGAATATATTTGATTATTGGTTTATTATATTGTCATAATTACGGTGTGTGGGATTGTATTCTCGTAAAATAATCTTAGTAAAATTATATTCCATGTAGTAGTTCACCAATTGTGGTATAATAATTATTAAAGTACAGTTGGAAATACACTTTAGTTTTAATTGAATTACCTATTTAATACTAAAAGGCTTTGAAACCTAGAATACTTATTAAACAAATACGCGTCGCCTGAGAGTAAGCGCTCACCATTCTATACCAACTATGGATCCTTTCATCATCATTTTATGGACATCAGCAAACACTTACCATACCATGTATATGTAAACATATTTTTGGTCAATCTGACTAAATCAAAGAGATTAATCTAAATAGCTTTTTTCTAGATTCCTCATAATATAATATCGTCACGGCTTCCCATAAGGGTGCCCGAAGGGGATTCGATGGTAATAAAAAGGCACGTTTAGAGCACGTTTCTGATATGCACATCATGTTGCTTTTACATGACAATAGATAGCGCTGTTTTTTATTAAAATTAAAAACTATATCCTACTATATTCCCACAAGGGTCCCCGAAGGGGTAGGTAGAGGTGTATAGGTAGTACTAATTAATTTAAAAAACTCATGTATATAATATAGAACACGCGCACATATGCAAGATTATGTCAATATTCCAAGTGTTTTTTTTTTCATGTGGTGCGCATAGCAATAAGTGTATGTTTACATAAACGTACGGTACTCGCGGGTGGGCAATGGCGGTATTACCGACACTCCTCAGAGTTGGAAACTTTACTTAAAGTGCAAATGCAGTACAGGGCACAGGGCGAAAATTAATAAGTTCATCGATAACTTAGCTACTTAAGCCTCCAGTAGAAACGTCTCCAAACGTCACGCCGAATCCCTCACGCATAGCAAGTAGAGCATCAGCTATCTCTACACTTAATTAAATAGGATGTAAAATAATTATTTCAAAATTATACTACTTCATTTATTTAATGTTATTATTATATTATTAATCATACAAGAATGGAACCTTTACTTAAAGACTCACATGAGGAATATACAATTAAAAGGTTATATAACTACTTTAATAGTACCGAGAAAACTAGTCTAGTGTAATGTGTCATAATATTGTTATATTGGCGAGTTAATTAACAGTTAATGAAGCATCAAATTATTGATGAAGTACCTAACTAATGAATTCGCCTCAATCAGTGACAAGTTTTTAACCTATCAATTCACTATTATTAAATAGGCACAGGTTATTTTGATTATTAATTGGAAATGCATATTAACTCTGTAGATACCTTTTTCCCAGGAAAGTGAAGCTGGGTTTTCAATACAATTTCGATATTGACAGACGGTAATTGGAAGGTCAACTTTTTTACTAAACATAGTCTTACATACACTAGCAGTGCAAAAGAGAAAAAACACAGTAAACGTAACTGTAAGAGTGAGATAGACATTAAACACTATTGGCTTGATGATTGACACAAAATGTTTGAAGAAGTGCAGAGAATGCAGCTCATATTTTAAAGAACACCCACATGTTAATACAATTATCACACATATGTACTTCTACCTTAGCCTACTCAACCCTTTCCTGACTTATAAATGTTAGTTTATTGTATCTATGCTAGGCCTAGAGCTGATGCCATAATTCGCAGTGCATTGTCTAGTGTGAATGAACAATGGGATCTTACTAATAAGTATGAAAGTTTGTAAGGATGTGTGTTAATCAATCACGGTAGAACGCCTGAACCGAATCGGATGAAATTTGGAACATTATACAATCATATACCAATAAAATACATTTTTACGCGGGTGAAGCCGCGGGACGTTCCTAATAGGTATATTAATTTATTTGACGTTCATTGCCGACAAATAATTTTATCTCAAGTGCTTTTGTACAATCCTGTACACAAACTAAAATAACTTTTCTTTTCTTTTCAAATCATTTATAATGCATTCTCCACCGTGCGCAAATATCACATAAGATAATATACTTAAAGTATATATGTAGCTTTATAAGACATTTCAATTTATTTAGTGGAGAATACCTAAGATCCTAAATCCGTGAGCACTAACTAGATCATTTAGCAACCAAAAATTTGTTTATCATTAATTTATCAACAGTTACTCTCATTGCTGCAATCTCTCCACTAACATGTTAGATACTGCAACATTTTTGTGTATGATCTATTGTTATGCCTGATTCCATAAAACAAAAACTATTTTCAAGCCTTTAACATAATTTTGATATTACAAACACAAAGCAATCAATAGGAATGACATAACACGCCTATAAAGGGAACATGGTAGGCTACTGCTTATTTGTGTAGATGACAATTGCACTGGTATCATTTGCTTACTCTGCATACTATTGTTATTAAAATATCACCCCATATAAATTTAATACCAAAGACATTAGCACTAAAAATAAATATTGATAAACCATCCTGATAAAAATAAATACTTGTATGTCATCATCATTGTCACATCATCACACCGAGTCCCTAACTGGGTTGGCAGGGAGTAAATATGTATGTCAATATTGATTATTTAATTTCATAGTAATATTAATATTTCATTTCGTTGCATATGGTCTTATAATATTTATATGGTCATATAATATAAACCAGTGTCATATTGTTACCTCTATTGGTATTGGTTTTTTCGCTGGAATTAATTGTAAGAATGCAAGGATAGATATTGTTGTTAGCAAGCATTGCTGGTAGTGAAGGGGGTATCCTAGTAGTTAGCCCCCACAGCCGCAGCCCCCCATTGGAGGTGGAGATGGACCAGAACCAGATGGGCCGAATCCTCCAAACTTTTTCGATGGTGGTTTTGGTGGACTGGAATTGGATGAAAATGGTAAATTAATTAACTGAATAAAATATTTCTGGAATATTATTAGTATTGCCTGTACACCAGTAACTATGCCACAAGGGTCCCAGGGTTATGTAAGTAGTAAAGTAACACACACACCCAATTTAGATTCAAATGTGACGGATCATGAGTCCATCGCCATTTCTCAAGTACTACTACATATGTTTTATACCATGTGGCCCACCTGAGGGTAAGCAATTACCAATGTCTATGGACATTTGCAATTCCATTATCACTTGTGCGTTGCCGACCCACATCTTTGAATATTTCAATTTTTTTTTTTCAAATTTCCTCAAAAATATGCAGGTTTCAATGTTCAGGCTATCACTGATTTCAATAAGATAAATATATTAGTAATTATAATTGATACTCACCCACTGCCCGGAGGCCTAAAATCCCTAACATACTTGTCACCATGTTTGTTGAAATTTGGGTTGATCAATGTTTGGAATCTGAAAAAATATGTTTCAGTTAATATCATGTACAAGAAACTGGCATACTACTAATATTATAAATGTGAAAGATTGGGAGGATTTTTTCCTCATGCAAAAACTACTGAAAGATATTGATTTCAAGCACAGAGAAAGATTACCTGGATACATAGGATATGAAATTGTATTTGACATCAGTAAACCTCACAAGCAGTGACAAAACAGCTTTAATACTCTAAGGTGATGAACAAACCTTAAAATAAATTCATAGGAATATCTCTGAACAGGACTTACAGCAAATAGAAGAAGTTGAGGAGACCCCAGAACCATCCAAAGACACTGAAAGGACTGCTCTCCACAACGGTGCCATCTATTCAATTAAAGAATAACATATTTTTAACAAAGAGTAGATATAAGTATCAGCATCTGCTCTCTGCCTACCCCCTGAAGGACTAGACATGGTGATATTGGTATTAGACTTAGATGTAGATAAATGCAGTCTTCTTGTTTGTCTTGGGCTTGAAGATATATATCCATAAAGTCTTAAATATGTACCCTCCTAGAGAGAGAGTAATAGCAACTTTATAAACACCAAGCAATATAGTTTTCTTTTGGTTTGAGCACCAGGTCTTACTGTACCAAATTTTAAGGGAACACTTTGAGTGTACTTTTTGGCTCATTGTGAATTTAATAATATGTAATTTTACAAACATAATAAGTGAATATGATGAAAAGAGTGTAATTGTGTTGATTGTAAGGCAGCAGGCATGCAATAACCTTAATTTTTTATATTTAATTACAAGTTAATCAGAACTCTGCAATGACGTCGATAGTGTAATAAATAACTGATAAGAATTAAAATGGTGACACCATTTGACCTCAAAATCCCACTTCCTTTTTTCTGAGTAGGTGCCTATCTATAAATTAATTACATCCATACCACTGACGTGGCCCATAAAAACAATGTTTTACACGCAGGGTATGTAAGAAGCTAATTGATACCATCTTACCTTCCTTAACGTAAACCATTTTTCAGTGTTTGAACTTTACAGTGATAAACTTAGCCGAAACGAATACAAAGAATTTATTGAAAGAATTTTAACTGTGCGAGTATTATTATGAAACAAAACAATGAAAGGAGGGACTGATTCAACTGATTGACAGGAAAACAAACTCCTGTCATTCGTTCGTAGCCACAGTACAAAAATGTTATGGTCTGCTCATTGGTAATTGTTTTGCTTATTCTAGTATGTCTTTTTTCGTTTATATTTCTTATGTTTTTGTTCTTATATTTTTGTATACATTAGATGATAATATTTACACACTTACGTATAGGTTACAGCATGTGACCTTTACCTACCAGACACAATTTTTTTTGTTATTATCATTTCAATTTGAAGTAACTACAAATCAAGAATTTCAGTTTTTCTTTAATGATCTGCGCAACATGGATATTACTCGTCTGTGGGTGGCCCCGGAACGTTGACAGAATAGAGAAAATAGGGAAATTTGTAGATAAACAAATAATTCCGACCGCAAAGCTCAATTAGAACTCCCTGTTGGATAATAATAATGGATAATTAATCATTTTAACATGCAAAATATTAAATTGGTCACATTTGATGCCACAAATACTCTACTTAAGTTCAGAGTGCCTCCTTGGCAGTATTATGCCTTGGTAGCTCGTGATTACGGATTTCAAGGCAATGCAGACGATGTGAAGCGGAGATTTATGGCAAGCTATCGGCAAATGTGGGACAATTATCCAAATTTCGGTAAAGAAGGATTGAACTGGAGAGATTGGTGGAAGGGTGTAGTAAAACTGACTTTCGATGGTCAATTGCCAGTGTATAATGATGTGAACAAGGTTGCCACAAGGCTTATTAATGCTTACAGCACTTCCGAATGTTGGAGTATTGCAGAGGGTGGAGATAAAATATTAAAACTACTTCGTGCGAATGGTATATATGTAGGTGTCATATCAAATTTTGATCCTCGGCTCAATGATATATTAAAAGATGTAAAATTGCATGACAACTTTGATTTTATATTAACTTCATATGAGATAGGATTTAGTAAGCCTGATGAGAGGATATTTCAGAAGGCCCTAGCAATTTGCAATCAATTAGTAAAGCCATGTGAATCATTGCATATTGGTGATGACTTAGAGAAGGATTATAATGGAGCAAGAGCTGCCGGATGGCATGCCTTGCTAATCAATAAGGAGCTTAAAACAAAGGTCCCTAATGGTGCCAAAAATATATTTGATAACTTAGAAGACCTTAACATGGCAATTGAGCAAAAGAAAATACTATTATAATGTTTGAATGCTGAGAATTAGTATTCATATGGATATGTATGCATGAATATTAAATCACACTATTTAGTAAAGTAATATCTCTTAAGATACCTGAGAGCAGACATACTCAAAATGTTGTAGAAAGTGCTTATTACAAAATAAATGTGTGCCCACATGAACAGCTTTTTAATTACATGTGTACTTGTAATTGTATTATTTGTTTGGTTTTAGTTGTAAGCATCATATAGTCATGTAATGACTGAGTTTGAGTACCTATCTAGATACCATGTTCTGAGTATTTGCTGAGATGTGATGTGATAACTGCCATTAAGCCTCACATACTTTCAGCACTAAACTATAGAAATATTTAATAAATTTGTATTGATCTGATATATATATATGTGTATCATATATTTATATGATACACACTGGGTGTCCCCAGTGTGTATCGTATAAATATAAGAGTATTTGCTCATATCAGCTATCTTCAACCCACTGGCTAGGAACAAAGTTTTCGTCTGGTCGTATTGTGGAAGTCGTGGAACCCACGGAACGATTGTTTGTCGATACCTACACACCACACATACACACACGGACACGTTCCATACAACACATTCACAATATTCACATCACAACACGTCCTCATACACCACAGAGTCGAAATGAATGTAGGTTATACATAACTGAATTCTATGTCATCAGGTAGTCTATGGTCACGTACCTCCGTTTACCGCTTTGATACCAAGCCTGACCATTCGATAATACAGATATTTTATTATTTAAATGTGTGGTGGCATTATTTGGTACCGTATAGCATTTTTAATGTCTTATTATACATTTGTATTATCAATAGTGCCGGCAGCGTTGGTACAACTTAACGGGAATTTTTAATTAGTTAAAACTGAACGTTCAGAGATGATATTTATACTTGAAATGCTTATGTTAATAAATCGTATAAAGCACTAAAAAGGTAACATAGGTTAATAAAATAATAATATAATAATAATAATATAAATAAAAAATGTGTGTTCAATGGCAGTATCGTATATTTTTGCAAAAGAGCTTAAATTCTGATAGTATTCAGATGACTACTACGAGTATTTTAATGTATGTGAAGATTTAAAACATGTAGGAAAAATCAAGGCTGCCATATAAAAAAAAGATTTTATTTAAATATGCTAATTTATCCTTTTATTTAACATGGTAATACATAAAAGTACTGCGCGTCCATGTCAAGTAAGTTTCATCTGTGTAACATGGGATCAATATAACATAAAAATGCGGAATCCTCATATGAAATAGTGCTATTTGTGCTCGGTCAGTCTCAAATACGACACGTCTAGACTTTATCGTCTTAATTATAGGCCGGGAGCGGGATAACATTGTACGCGTTTGTTACTCCTTGTGAATACATTTGTCAAAAGAAAATGAAGGGATCGTCCTTTATATTCCAAGTGAAGTGTTGGTGAAGTACACTACATCTGTGACATTATGTAGTGAGACTGTTGGTGTTAACAGCGAACTGTGGCACGGAGAAAGTTGTGTTCGGAGCTAGTGTGTGATTATGTGTTCAAGATGATGTCGTTAGCGGTGGTGGCGGCCGCGCTGTTGGCCTGCGCGAGTGCAGAGCAAGTTCTTCTTTTGGATACCACCACGGAGAATACGCTGGGTTGGACTCGATTCCCATACGGCGCGCAGGCGAGTACAGCTGGTTGGCTCGAGGAGTCGTATACCAACTTCGAAAAACAAATTAACTGGCGGTCGTACGTGGTCTGCGATGTCGCCCACCACAACGTTAACAACTGGCTCTGGACGCCGTTCATTGAGCGCAGGAATGCAAACCGAATTTATATTGAAATCAAATTCACCATACGGGACTGTTCATTGTTCCCTGGCAATGCACTGAGCTGTAAAGAGACATTTAGCTTGCTGTATTATGAGTTTGACGTCGCCACTCGCGAGCAACCACCCTGGGAACCAGAGAGCTACAAGATGGTTGGACGTATTGCTGCTGGAGAGGGCCGCTTCAATACCAACACTGATGTAGACATTAACACAGAAGTAAAAAGTATTGCAGTGACTAAAAGAGGTGTATACTTTGCATTCAGGGATCAAGGAGCGTGTATATCCATCCTTGCTGTTAAAGTATACTATATCACATGCCCAGAAGTCACAGTCAACTTTGCACGATTCCCAGCTACCCCAACTGGCAGAGAAGTAACTGTTATTGAGCAGGCTAATGGTACTTGTGTAGAAAATGCAGAGACAGCATCAGGTGAGGCACCTCCAGTTTATTTGTGCAAAGGAGATGGCAAGTGGACTCTTCCTAGTGGTTCCTGCAAGTGCCGTGCTGGATTTGAACCTGACCACAACAACCAGGTGTGTAATGAGTGCTCTCCAGGGAAATTTAAATCCCATACAGGAGATGACCCATGCATTCCATGCCCTAATTACTCAGAGTCCACTGCATATGCAGCAGCTGAATGCAAGTGTGTTCCTGGCTTTTACAGGGCTAAAAAAGACCCTAAGGATATTCCATGCACCCAACCTCCATCTGCTCCAGATAATCTCACAGTTACATTTGCTGATCAATTTTCTATATCTCTTGCATGGCAACCCCCTCATAAAACAGGTGGGCGTAATGATGTGACCTACAGAATTCACTGTACAAATTGTGGTCCCAATGCAGAATATAGACCTGCAGCCTCGGGTCTTAACCACACCAGAGTTACTATTATTGGCTTAGAGCCTGTTACTGAATATAAGTTCCAAATATTTTCTGAGAATGGTGTTACAGAACTGACAGGAGAACCACCCAGAAAGATTGAAATAACTGCTGTCACAGAGGCATCTGTTGTAAGTGTTGTTTCAAAACTAAAGGTTTCCAAACAGGAGAGTGATAAACTGTATGTAGTATGGAACCCACCACCTGTAGATTTAACTGACCCTGATGACACAATAGAAAGTTATGAAGTAAAGTGTTTTCCAAAAGATAACATGGAGAAAAATGCAAATGCAACACTGAGAATTACTAAAGACCCTCATATTACACTGACTGGTCTGAAAACTGATACAGAATATGGAATAAGAGTGAGGGCCAAGATGAAGAGAGGTTGGGGTGAATTCAGCCCTATAGTGTATGGTCAGACTGAGTCTGTACTTGAGACTGCCTTTGTTGGAGAGGAAGAAGGCGCGCAGGTGCGTCTGGTCGCCGGTGTGATGGTGGCTGTGGTGGTGCTCTCAGTGGTTGCCATCATTGCCACCGTACTGTTCCTTCGGTCGCGCACCGATGACGAGTGCGATAAGAAGCAGCCAAGCGATTGCAACGCGCTCAATTATCGCAACGGCGAAGTGTACACGGGCCCCGAGCGCCCTGCTAAGACAAGCAGCAACGCCACTACTCCGCTCTTCGCTGGCACTGGCTCCCGAACTTACATAGACCCGCACACTTATGAAGACCCAAATCAAGCAGTCAGGGAATTTGCTCGCGAAATAGACGCCTCCTGTATCACCATTGAGGCCATTATAGGCGGCGGTGAATTCGGAGACGTTTGCCGAGGAAAACTTAAGCTACCGGCCAGCTGTGGCCAGGAGATCGACGTAGCCATCAAAACACTGAAGCCCGGCTCCACCGAGCGGGCAAGACGAGACTTTCTTGCCGAGGCGTCTATTATGGGACAATTTGAACATCCGAATGTAATATTCCTGCAAGGCGTCGTCACAAAATGCAATCCAATAATGATCATCACCGAGTTCATGGAGAATGGTTCACTCGATACCTTTTTACGGGCGAATGATGGCAAATTCCGTGTTCTGCAGTTGGTGGGAATGCTACGAGGAATTGCTACCGGTATGCAGTATTTGTCCGAAATGAACTATATACACCGTGATCTGGCAGCTCGCAATGTTCTCGTTAACTCTCAACTCGTTTGTAAAATCGCTGACTTTGGTTTGTCCCGAGAGATTGAGTCGACAGCGGATGGCGCCTACACGACTCGCGGTGGTAAGATACCAGTGAGGTGGACGGCGCCGGAGGCCATCGCCTTCAGGAAATTTACGTCGGCCAGTGACGTCTGGTCCATGGGAATAGTATGCTGGGAGGTGATGAGTTTCGGGGAACGTCCGTATTGGAACTGGAGCAACCAAGACGTGATCAAGTCAATAGAGAAAGGATACCGTCTACCCGCGCCTATGGACTGCCCTGAAGCAGTCTATCAATTGATGCTTGACTGCTGGCAAAAGGAGCGCACGCACAGACCGACATTTTCTAGCATTGTGAAGACGTTAGACAAGTTGATTCGATGCCCGGACACACTACGAAAAATCGCTCAAAATCGATCAGCTGACCCACTCGCTGGTGACACACCAGACATGATCCAATTCTCAACTGTTGAGGAGTGGCTGGAGTGTATCAAGATGTCTCGATACATTGAGAAGTTCCGCGCGGCCGGGATCATAGACATGGACGCAGTGGTCGACCTGACTGTTCACCAGCTTGCCTCATTGGGAGTCACGCTCGTGGGCCATCAAAAGAAGATCATGAACAGCGTACAGAGTATGCGCGCCCAGATTCGAGGCAGCGGACCGTATGGCTTCCTTGTCTAAGTGTGAGAGTGTTTTAAAGACGGACGCACCGGCGCCGCCGCCCACAATACTGATCTCGTCGCGCGTGCAGTGCTAGTGATATACTAATGACAACCATTTTGTATATTTTTCTAAAAATATGGCATCATAGACGTAGGTATAGAGTGATACCAGAGACAATTGATAGTGATATATCTCTATAGCTATGAAAAAGAAAATCTTGACTATTATTGTTCATTATTGTTCGTATATAAATTTTTTTATAATTTAATTTGTTTGTGATGAAGGCAATGATAATGGGTTTACAAGACAAGAGTACATTGTCACACTGGTCAAACATTTAGGTCTAGAGCAGCAAACTATAGCTTTACAATACCGTCTGGTACAACGAAACAGAGCCATTGTATACACAAGTAAACAATCACATAGGGAGTATTTAACATCACCGTCAAAAGAGATAGAGAGAAGAAGAGGATTATGTAACATATGTAAAGTTGTATTTTAGTTAATAGTTAGCCAGTGTATGTCACTAAGTACATATTTTCAAATTATTTACCTAGACTGATTTATTTACCTTCACATAAATTGAATTGTGTACTTATAATATAACTGGTAGGTGGTGTGCTTCAGAAGCTTATAACCATTAGGTTTTGTTGATCAAAACTGCTGGCTGGGGTTAGGTTAGAACATCCTGACAGGCATGTGGGCTCATACTTTGACACTGAGAACATTCGCAAAATTATTTATGTAACATATTATTCTCGATGTGATGTGTAAAATTATATTTAAGAAAATTTGTAGTTAGCCAATTTTGCACTAATTGTTTGATTGGATATTTGTATATTCATGAAAAGGATAAATGATAAATGTATAATAAATTGGACAAGGTAATAATAGCATATGTATTGGGTACTCTTGTGTGTACTTGCCAGTCACAAGTAATTTATTAATTTTATATTAACAACATATAATTATGTTATTTCCATTATTGTGATGAAACAAATGTACTTAATTAATTTTTATGATATTATGTATAATTGCAGCTATATTATTGCATTTTTATTATCGTACTTTTAGTTTATGAATAATTTTACAGTGTATATAAATAAGGCTGAAAATGATTTAGTATTAACATTGCTTTAAAGTAAATACTTACTGTATTCTGAAGTTTTGTACTTAATATTTTTATCTGGAGAAAATTAACTCACAGGTATTTGTTAAGCGACTTCCATATCTCCTTAATCTAAGAGTTACAATCGTTCAGTACTGAATATTGATACTTGTCGATGGTGATTTTGCCGCCCCTAACAAGTCGGAAATTGCGTCTGTGATTCTCACGTAAATGCATTCTGGCTGCGAGAGAGAAATTCTCGCTTCAATAAATCCCATTCACAGCTTAGTTGGATAGAACAGACGTGAACATTTTTGGAGATATTGCTCGGGCGTGTAAACATTTTTTTTATACTGAGGATATTTCTATATTTCAGCAATATTTTTCCGATATTGTAAAATTTAAAAATAGTCTTCAATAAAATGAAATGCATCAGATACATTTCTGGCTTATAAAAATGGACACCTTGTATTATTGAATAAACTTACCTGAATTATTCGTGTAATTTTCTTACTATTGAATACACCAATAAAGTTGGTGGAAAACATATTCTTGCGCTTACCATTAAGTCTATAATTAGTTTGGTCTTCCTTTATTGTATATTAAGTCGTTTAACAAACCTACCTAGCAACCAACACTGCCTGTTATTCTCGGAACAACTTTAGTAATATTATTACATTTAGTATGTTTATTGCAAAACTAGTATGTAAAGTTAAAAAATTGCCAATATAGATATAAGGGCTTTGCTTACTCGGCTTGTCGACACTGACTGCGAATAAAATTATAAGTATTTAGTGCTATTGCGATATCATATTATAACATTGTAGCGACAGCATGTCACCTATACGTTTTATTGAGCGAATTCATTTTTACTTGATCATGTGTACGTTGTCAAGAATCGAATGTCGAATTATTTTATCTAACCTCGTCGTTATTACAATATTCATGATTTACACGTACATAGTGAACATTTACAGATTTCAGTCAAAATATGCATGATCGAGGTAATCTACTGATGTAAGAGCCGGCCATGTTAGTAATACTAAGCATTCTGTTGAATTTGGATTGTTTCATAAATCGATGTGGTCTTATGTCGGGTTTCGTTGACGAATAAATGTTTACTTCAATTCCCATCACCATTCTCACTCGAATTAATATTAATTACAGTGTAACCTACACTACATACCCATATATAATATACAAAAACATAACTACATACCCATTTATCTGTACATTTTAATGTTTACATTTGATCGGAATATACGAAAACTAATAAATTGCCCGATGCCCTCCTTCTTGCCTACCATGAAAACTGTCCTGCCGTCAATCTGATATCATAAGAATTAAATATAGCTAGGCATTTCATATATGATTATAAAATTGTGGACTTCATTAACATTTAAAGTAATAGAAATAATAATATTTAAAGTTAAAGTAATAGAGACGACATGATCGACATTTTGTTTTCTTACTTAAGTACTTACGAATCGAATATTAAATTTTGAAATTCTAACTAGACTTGAAAATTTTATAACTATATTTGGTTCTATGTTAAAGTGCAAGCGAGAAAGCGTTCAGACTTCCATTTTATGAGGAGAATGAACTTTAACAACCAATTAGTTCATTCGGCTGCATAATACAATTACACCAGCACTCGAAATGATGAGTACCTGAGTGCTAATATATATAGTGTTAGGTTCCAATTCATATTCAGATTGCCACGAATGCAATATATTCATCATCATCATCATATAATCACACCTCTTTCGCTTCCTCCACATTCATCAGTCTTTTCATACATGCTCGTCAGTTTGCAATATACTCCTCTTATATACTAGGTTTATATCTTAATATATATAAATCTTAAAATAAAACCACTTAACCGATTATAATAAAATTCGCACACCATGTGCAGTTCGATCCAACTTGAGAGATAGGTGGCGCTGCGATCGTGCTTCAGGAAGTTTAACTTTTTCACCCGGGCGAAGCTGGTACAGCTAGTATATATATATATATATATATATATATATATCCTTGATCAGCCACCCGCGCTTCCCCGTCCCACCATTATTTAGCATAACTTTTCAATAATTCAAGTATTTTGCTACGTGTACATTATGATCTACAGATAAGTCGGGAGTGCAGTGTGTAAATTAACTATATAGAAGTGCAATAACGGATATATTAACTGTTACTGTATATTAAATTACCTACTCCATATTGATACATATTGGTTAAGCGTATTCTCTCACTTAGTTTGTGAACGTCAGTTTATGCTGAAATTTATTAATACTTTTTGTTTTTTTTTTATATAATATCACATAGATATCTATACATATAATAAATCTGTAGAAAAATCGTTTTTGTACATCGAATATATTTCAAAAAAAATTTGCTAGGGTGCTTAAGGATAACCAACAGAACCCATTTCCAGCATTTTTGGAATTTTTGTCTGTTTGTCTGTTTGTCTGTTTGTCTGCAAGCATGTTCACGTATCACGTAAAATATACGAAACCAACGTAGATAACTTTTATGCGTAATAATTGTTCGCAGCTAGAGGTATTACTTAGTTTTTGTTTCATCGCAATCGGTTCACTCTATCAAGAGATATTAGATAATATGTATTAAAAAATTTCTCACGCACGCAATTCAGTTACTTGAAACACCAAAATAGAACGAAAGTTGACTTTCATATTCGATAGATGGCGTTGTGAGTTCCAAATTGTTTAGAAATAAGGTGTTAGTTGTCTGGAATTTTTATACATAGGTTTGGTCATTATTTTGAAGTAACGAAATTGAATCGAGTAGGTAGATATAATTTCTTCGTAGTTAGAAAAGTGTCATTCGTTCGAAAGTTTGTGATTTCGACCCGTTTTTATCGCAACACAACACGTACAAATGATTTGAATTGTTGTGTTTTTAAATTTGTATATAAATAGGTGTTCGGTAATTTCTATGGTGTTGGTTTTCACCCGACAGTTTTGATTGAATTTATTTGATTTATTATAGGTTTGATATTTATGTAAGGATCGTAGCAAATGGAAAGAAGTGATCTCTGCCTACCCCTACGGGAAAGAGGCGTAATTATATATGTATGTATGTATATTGATATTTCCCTTGAAAATACATTCTATAAAAAAAAATACTTTCGCCGCGTAGCCGGAATGCGAAAAGGATGAGACTAAGTAGGTCTCCGGAATCAGAAGAAGCGCGGTATTGGATGACCGGCACGGTGCTTTACCAGGCACTCTGAATTCACGTGAATTTGAAATATTCACAGAAAGGGAATCGCGCTTAAGTTCGCAAAGAACTCTGACCGCGACTTTGCGCTCCCAGGAGAGCATCGAGGAACGCGAAGTGCGTCTATCAGCTGATCGAGAGCGTTGCGCCCTCTCAAGCGAGAATTGGTCTCTGTTGCCCATAGAAGATATAGTTATGAGTAGAAGAATAAACCCGCTCACTCAGTACGTCTTGCAAACATCGACAGTTGGTGGGGAACAAATTAAAAGAGAGTCAAGCAAATCAGAGCACGTGAATGAATTTTTACATCTAGGAAGCATGTTCACACGAGGTGGAAAGTATGAAAAAGATATTGAAAGAGGGATAACTGCCGGTAATAAGGTGAATGGGGCCATGTCGGCGTTGATGGGCAGTAAAAGTCTGAGTAAGAATGCTCGAGTTGCTGTCCACAAAGCGAAATTGGTGCCTTTTTTATTCTATGGCAGCGAATCCTGGGTATGTCAAGGAAGTATGAAAATAGCTTAAATGCAGTTGAGGTGCGACCTCTTCGAAAAATGTGCGGAGTAACTATCCTAAATCGAATCTGTAATGAAAAGATTAGCAAATCAACTGGCGTGAATGAGGGCGTGATTGTAAAGATGAAGAAAGACATGTTATGTTGGTTTGGACATATAGAAGGGATGAGTAAAGAAAGATTGACGAAACAGATACACCTACAAAGCAAAAGTGTGTGCAAGAAGAGGTATAGGAAGATCACGTTTCAACTACCTATATGAAATTAATCTGACGCTCAAGGGCGGGAACGTCAAGAATACTCGAAACCGACGGGCATGTATGAAGAGACTGATGAATGTGGACGAAGCGAAAGAGGTCTAGAGAGAACTGGCACTCTATACCCTCTGCCTACTCCGTCAGGGACTCGACGTGATCGTATGTGTGTATGTAAAAGAGAATATGCGTCAGAAATAAATTACGATCCAAAAAGTTTGAAGAAACACTGCAAAACGTCTGATCAAATTTAACGCCAGTACAGCGTCAAATATTTGATAGAGTGTGATGTAGTGTACAAAATACACTGAGAGAGATACTGTTTTTAGATGCACCCGATGGAACTCTTTGAGAAAAAACTTTTTGAGAAAAATTTAAATAACATTGGCTAACCAAAATTCGAATTAGGAGGCAAAATAAAATTGCTATTGGCGCTGTCTCCTCGGGAATAACAGCAACATTGTCTGGAGGATAAATCTTCACATACAACGTTTAAAAACCCCATCGATTTGGAGCACCCAGAAAGCCCCGTTTGCGACGTGTCTCTATCGCAATAGTGATAAAGCCAGGGTTTTATGCGATTGCTTACTTATAATTTGGGACGAGATTACGATGGCAAACCGCAAAGCTGTGGAAGCCATACATATAGAAAAATTATCGGCCAATGGGAGGTGCTAGGGTGCTTTTCTGTAGTGACTTCAGGCAGACGCTCCTTATAACCCGAGGATCGAGAGCTGGTAGGTGCCTGTCTAAAGTCTAAGTATTTTATGGCGTAGTGTTTTATCGACTCATTTGAACTTTCATATGCGAGCCCATTTAAGAGGCACCCTAAACGCGCAGAATTTCACAAATTTCTGCAATGCCATCTGATGACGGTACATATCCCATACAAGCAGGTGGTAAAATAATTTCACAAATTTCTGCAATGCCCTCTGATGACGGTACATATACCATTTAAGCAGGTGGTAAAATAATTTCACAAATTTCTGCAATGCCATCTGATGACGGTACATATCCCATACAAGCAGGTGGTAAAATAATTTCACAAATTTCTGCAAAGCCATCTGATGACGGTACATATCCCATACAAGCAGGTGGTAAAATAATTTCACAAATTTCTGCAATTCCGTCTGATGACGGTACATATCCCATACAAGCAGGTGGTAAAATAATTTTAGTCGAGAGCCTCTATTCTTCTGTTACCTCACAGCTGGAGCTCATTTCCTCTATATTTGGGGAGCCCACAGAGATCACAAACCCCTCAAAACAACCAAGCAGCAACGCTCAATTGAAATGTTTCTAGGGAAAGAAGGGAATATACATCTATTAACACGGTTATGAACGAAAAAGATGTCGCCAAATATGCGGTAGAGTCGTATGATTTCCTAAATACACACAATTTATTTAAAAGTCGGAGGACCAATAACCGGCACTCGGCTAAAAGTAACAAATCTTCAACGAAACCAAAATCTTAACAGTATTCCCAATTATTTTCCTTTTTGATTCAAACGTGTGCAATTCCCAGTTGGCCTCCGTTACGCTATGACTATTAACAAAGTCTAAGGGCAAACATTATCCGTTGCGGGGTTAGACCTCACTCATCATTGCTTTTCAAATTTAATTTTTATCGTGTTAGAAACCCAAACAACCTTTTTATATTTGCTAACATAGTACATGAGAAGCATTAACATAATCAAGTGCCTCATTAAATAAAGTATTTATGTGCTTTATTCGCAAATTCTTTATTAGTTCGTAGCTTGCATTACCCCCTTCTTATTGAACGAAACGTGTATATAGCACTATTATCTAAGCGACGCATTTTAGTTTTCGACAACCACGCGAACGAAGTCGCGGGCACAGCTAGTCTTGAATAAATTTAAGTGGAAATATTTAGTACATTTTTTTTAAGGATTGACACGTAAGTGCGACTTTGCGCATACCTATAGCATCGATGTACCCATTCCCATTAATAGTGAATATAGTTCCACTTAGGTAGGTTCGAAGAACTGCTGGGCTGTTAATTGCTATACCTACATTTTCTTTTTTATTTCTTCAGCGTTATTGCGGGAAGTTTCGGGAAGGATAGTTACACGCGTTGGTATCAACAACGCAATATTAAACATAAATAAAATTATTGGAAATTAACTTGCTCAGTGATGAATATTATCCAATCAAATTTTCAGTAAATTCTTACAATACGTCGCGTACTTTGGAACACAAAAAAAAACAAAGCCTTTTCAAATGAAATTACACATGGCTAACAAATTCGTGAGATAATTTAATTGCTTCCTTAACTGCGTGCAGTTTTATCTCGTGAAAGCCTAGCTATTTAAATAAGAGTAGAACCTAGACATAACATATACCGCTTATTCTGAAAAAGATAATAATGATGTTCATATCAAAGCACAACACCGAGGAGGTCAGACAATATTTCTGAAAATTTTTGTCTATTTTGAGATGTGTGAATTACTGTCACAAATATTTTTTACCTGCAAACTATCCCTTTATTAGTAGGAATGAGTGGGTTTATTGAACGTGGTAAAGGTATTAATCTAGTTAGGTACTGCGAAATGAAAGCAATGTGAAGAGTGGCTCATAATATATAATTACGTATAGGTATTGTATTTATATTTATTTTATATAAATCAGTAGTGTATACAAAACATAGGTCTAGGTTAGACGTAATTATAATATTAATAACAGCCAGTATGTAGTGCCATCTCTCGGCAAGTGCGTAGAGTTCAAGGAAATCAATTAAAGTTGAATATAATATTGTAAATGTGGAATATTTATTTTATATATAAGCGTTTTCAATATGTAATGGGTACATCAATGCAAGTTCACGTTCAACATTATTGTCGTATATTTGAGTTATTCGGATCTTCATTAGTTTCATATGCAGTGTCAATATGTGTCAATAGCCGGTTCTTTATTCCTTAGACTATCACTCACGAACATGTGTATATAAGTATGAATGTAATATGGTACACATATGTACACTCGACTACTTGCATTTTTAGAGCGTATTGCATAGGTATGAGCGTATGACGAAATAGACTATCTTTGCATACGAAATCATATTGAAAGAACATTTTCAAAGGGGCATCCCTCACGTTCCTTTTACCTGTATCCAGCCTCATCGAAAACAGTATCAGAAATCTTTTGAACCTAAGCAAGGACATTTTTCAGTTTATATCATATTTAAGATATAAAATGCCGAGATGGGATATATTGTCTACACGAAGCCATGTCACAAACGTCTCATAAGTGTAATACTTAAACTTATGAGACGTTTCATATTGAATATTGTTTTGAGTGGGGACGTTCGTTACCATTACCCTACAGTTACACATACACCGTATCTGTGTTCAATTATCTAGGGAGAGATAACGCACTGAGTGACCAGACACTGTTTTTCGTGCGTTAGTTAACATTTCAAGACACACCACTATCAGGAATTGTGCCAATTGAGATATCAAAGTGAACTCGCTGCCATATAGTACCTACCCGCAGAGTAGGTGTATGCTAGAGCTACACTCTGAATGAATAGCTCGAAATGAATAGGCTTCAAAGCAATGGATTCCAAGACACATTCAAGTCGGTTCCGCGTCTTCACACTAGCATTGGTAGTCATTTTGTGACTGGGCGGAAGTTTAAATACCTGCAACATATATCGTAACCTGAATAAAGGTGCGCTGTACGTGTTGTCGTATGCAATGTACTTAAGTGTACCTGTACCTTAACTTTCAAACTACATCTCGGTAATACGTCGGGTAAAAATAACCCACTAAAATTAATTCTGAATTGTCTCTAATTAAAAAATATTCTGCAAAATGATTTCATTGTGCTCTATCGCGAAAAGTTTATTAATAATATCTTTGTTCTTTTGTTGTCGTTGAGTACGTGTAATCCATTAAGTACTGAGTAATTTACACGTCGTGCCCATATCTTGATTTTAATTGAGTTTTCGATCAACAACATGATTGCATATTTGATAGCCAATTACTGTAAAACGAATAGTATCCATAGTACTGGATAAAAGCCACCTCGCAAAATCTTTGACCGTTGTTAATGCAATTTTTTCCTCTTTATCGAAGCATATGATCGAACAAGATTATCATGAGGAATAATTATTGACAAAGTGGTGTCTTAATTTGGAATTATAATTGATTTAATGTATGCCATATCCATTGCTTAAATTCCATACAAGCGATCCAGCCTATTTCGCGCGGGTGACCTGGGTAACGAACTGATTGAGAGAAACTACTCCTTAATACATTGTGCATAATACCCTTTACTGTTATATGACGCTCTCTTGAGACACGATTTGTTTCTTATAAACGTTTGCCAATTTGCACAAAGTATTTATAACTAAAACCTTCCTCCGCGAGCATTATATACATACATACAAAGGCCCTTACATTTTGAGATTGGTCCGTACTTACGTACATACATACCGACTCGTAGCTGGAGACTTTATGCATAGATAAATAGTAGGTATTCTAGCTAGACTATAGTTTCTGGGTTCGTTAGTGACTAACTAGTACGATAATACCAATTAGCTCTCGTCTCTATTCATTGGACATGCTTTGCCAACTGAGTGATAGTTAACGTCTCTAGCGGATATCTCAATGATATGACATAGTTTATTATGAACTGTTTACTCACTTTCAGATTAATGTTCTTACAGTACTGTGATCACATTCGACGTTAGTACCCTCCCTGTGTGGCTTGTCACGTATTATAGCGCCATTAGCCTTACCGTACTATAGGACTACCAAAAGGACGCCTTTGTATGAGATTGTTTCAAATATCGCATATTTTTGGAAAAAACTATGATTATTTTCCTCTGTATATATGATGTTTCTTTTTATTTTGAATAAGAGCTTGAACTCGATAAGTACTGAATTAAATTTTATGTCGATATAAAGATTTACAGATATTTGAAATTATCTCACGCACACGCGTCAATTTTATTAAAATAACACCAATCACGTTATACGTACATTCATAGATATAAATGTTTATTTAAGAGTAATGGAGATTATTAGTTAGAATAAATACTTATTACGCGTCGTCATAAGATTTTGATACATTGGGCAGTATGTTTAAGAGAAATATTCAAATCAATTATGTATATGATCGGTTTTGGCGGTGAATTTTAGCAATTACATGCACACATACATTTTTCTAGTTCTCCTCGATAATGTAATATGGATTTACTAACTTAATAGGATTATAACGGAGATAAACACTCTTTAGCAATATTATAGCCTCGCCACTACACTAATGATAACAAAGGAATAAAGTATAAAAGTATTTACATACATATATAATTAAGGATCTTTCTTTTCAAGCTGTGAATAACGTAATATGATTCAACGAAACAAATGTACTGGCTTGTTTACATCCATCTCAAATGTCGTCTATAGTTACAATCTGTTTGAAGTCGGGTTAGTAGGTATCGCAATATAACACAACGAATATGTAACCGTGAGCTCCTATATAGGCTGTTCGGTTAATTCCGTCTCGATATATATTGGTTTTATTCACACAAACACAAGTCTCAGCAGTTGTTAAACGCAATGTGATAGGTCGATTATAACCATACTCTTTTTCTAAATGAGATAATTAGTTGTAAAAAGCTTGAGCTCGTAGTCTCATCAATTTACTGTACGACCATGGGTTATAGTTGAAATGTAGGAACACCAATCATAGCCTAATTGTAATTCATAGAGTGATGTTAGACTTATTTTTAAGATTTTTTATATTATAGGGTACGCGAAGACGTGGCCTCCACACTGGTAACCAGTATTCATTGTTCAAACCAGGCCAGCTCAACTAGTGACATCTCGTGATCGATTACCGGTAACTTTTGGCTTCCAATGATGACGTCAAACTTGACGTTCGTACTGACAGCTCGTTAATCAGTATGTAATTACCCAGTGGCCGCGTCTTCTGCTCTGTATACAGATGGTATCTTAGGCAGTTTTTAAATCTTTAATATGTGGATCGGTTTAATAAACGAAAGTGTAAGCTTGGCTATAATTTATGTAATAAACTATTGATACTTATGCCTTGTTATTATTTTACGCCTTGAACCCCTTTCCAGCGATTCGAGACCAAAGAGAATGTGTGACACGCTATTGGTGATGACCAAGGTGAAGGAGAACACTGAAGAAATGTTAAGGTGTTTGAGAAGTAATTTTGTAGCGTATGTTATTATCGAAGCCTCTCCTAGGAGATGTTTCATTGGTGCCAAAATATTGAACTTACGTTTACTCCTTGTTGCCTGGAAGTAAAGGCGTTTGCAATACCCAGGGTATCACTCTCGCTGTCCACCTTTTACAGAAAAGAAGTCGTTGTGTTACGTATGAGTCCTGCCACTATAACCTTGTGCAGTACTTAAAACCTCACATGAGCTCACACAGCTCCAGTTCTACGGTCAATGCCAGTCGTCACCCCTAGCATTGAAAAACCCAAATTGACTTTGAGACACTTGCCTCTACGACCACTCTTGTGCCATGAATGCAATTTATGGTGTAGGTCCGTTTGACTTATGTAGGCCGCTGTTTTAAATTAAGTAACTTGACATTAGCATCACTATTATATATCTGGGAAATTGGGTTTTTATAAAAAAACACCATACCACACAACTTTGGCATGGCTTTGGCATATGGAACTGCTCTATATGGCAAAAATTGCATTATACATAGTTATGATAAATATTCAATAATTCCCTATAGAAATCAGAGTAACCATTGAATTTCTTTGAAAAGAACTTAAAAAAATGGTTCAGCGAAAAAGCTACTATTCTATAAAGGACTATTTTAATGATAAATAAAACAAAGGTTGTTTTTTTAATGTAATTTCTACCAAAAAGATTGAATTTAATTGTAAAATTATGCTTTTTTGTTGAAGTTAGTTAGGAGGTATATAAATACCTACCTACGGACAAAAATCGCATCCTAATATCATGTGGCCGAATGCGCGATTTAATCACTATGTATCACTTAAACATCACATTATGTAACAAACAGTGTTCTGGCGAATAAATTGTTTCATTTCTTGCATTCCGTACAATAGAAAATTTGTAGACTAATAGGAAAGGGTTCAGACGCACCTTTTGTGGGTAACACCAGACCTATAAAAATGATTTAGGTTTTCAATGAAACAACATAGAATATAAATGACGGACATGTATTAAAATTTAATAATTATTATATTCAAAATAATATGGCATTACTAGATTACTTTATAATAAAATAAATGCATATTTAGTTAATATTTTTTTTTACATCTAACAATTACATCACAATACACACGAATAAGGAACCACCAAAAGATTTATATTAAAAATATAGCCAAGGATATACACAGCCATAGATGTGAGCGACTATTTGTGCTGAAGCTTGGATAGCTTTTATTCCTATAGTCTATTATTGCACTGCAATAATAGACAGGTACTCTTTTATTACTTTGATCAAACCGCGCTCGAAATTATACATGATTAACTTTCTGATAACAACAGCTTTACAGTATTGTAAAGACTTTATTTTAAATTTTGCTCTCAGCGAGATCATCACATGCCTAATTGGCAAACGGAACCTCAGAAGTAACCTCCGACCAAGTTAAAAATAAGAGTCATTATGAATAAATTCGAAAGACAAACGATGATAATGCTGACGACGGTTTTTTATACTATTAAGTTGGCAGTCCGCCGCCTGGTGGCAAGCGGTGAACGCCGCCTATGAACGCTAGCAACACCAGGAGTATTACTCGCGCGTTGCTGATCCTAAGACAATGAAGCTGACGATTGAAAGTAACTAACAAGTATTACAGCAGCTACATTTAGATCTACATTTCGCAAATATAGAAGAACTTAAAAGGTTATATTGATATATTGCTCAACGTTATGACCATATATATGATATTCGAACATTACTAGGTACACTTATAGACTTACAAACAACACATAAACGATATGATTCTTAGATAAATTGAACATATGAGAAATACATACGGGGTCATCAATAATTAAATCGTCAATATTATTTTACACTCGAGTCAATATGAAAGAACGATTTAATACTATACTTAATAAGGATTTAACTGTTCAAGAATTAAGTCAAATATCTGAAAACTACAGTTATGCAAAATTAATTCGAACACGTGAATTTGTTACGAAAATGGTAGAATTTCTACCAGGGCGTAATTTACTTGCAAAAAACATTGTTAACAATTTTAAACGAATCATTTTGTGCGTTTGACAGGCACAGTGCAAGTGGTTGAAGCCGCCCCGGGCTTGTAAAATTGAGTTTTTCAATGAAAATTTTAACTCAAAAATACAAAATAGTTTGATTAGTTTGTTTCCATAACGAACTAATTGCAAACATTTTTTACGCTGCATTTGTTGGCAGCACAGTATTTTTAAATTACAGGAACTACGTAATTAAAACTTCACGTTGAAAGCACGTACATACATATGTACGTGGACTTGTTCTTTCAAGCTATAGTACATCGTGTCACGACTTATATTGCTTTAGTTTCACTATAATAATAATAATATCCTCACGCCTTCCCACAAGGGTCCCCGAAGGGGTAGGCAGAGGTGTATAGGTAATACCCACACACCCACTTTCCGCCAGAGGTATATTAGGTGCCAACGTGACAGATGGCGAGTCCATCGCCGTTACTCAAGCACGACTATACCTTTGAATTTCTTCTCAGACGTATGCAGGTCTCCTCTCGATGTTTTCCTTCACCGTAAAGCTTGTGGTGTGACTACATGTGTCACACACACGTATGTAACAATACACAATATTATCTTTATTACTACCTACTTGCCTGAAAATAATTCATTCACATTTTTATTCATGTGTACCAATTATTTTCCCACAAAGACTTTAAACAAGAAGAAAGGTCAATGGTTTACTGTATTTTTTTGTTATCAGTATGTCTTAAGTATTTAGTAGTTTGTATGTGGGTGTGTGGATACACACACTACACACCTCTGCCTGCCCCTTCGGGAACGCTTATGGGAAGGCGTGAAGATTGTCTTCTACATATAGGTAACAACTTTGTCTATATATGCCTACGTTCACAAAAATCTGAATTTATATATACACTTCTCATCAGAAAAATGTGAAACAATATGATTCACTATTAAACGACATTTGTCATAAATTCCTAAATATACACATTTATTTGATAATCCTTGCAAAACATAAACTTGCAAGGTGTTTCGATTTTTCTGATGAGATGTATATTATTAAATCAAATCCGCCGTGCGCTAAGATCTAGGGCAGTCACAATATCAATTTACATTAAAACTTGTATGGCGAACATGAAATTAATTGCATGACGCACTAACGGATATAATTTCTACGATACAAGGGGTCCAGTACGAGATCACTGGCGAAGCCCCGGGGTCGAGATCAGCACCAGCGGGAAATACCACATAACAAAATTATTTCGGAGCTAATCACGATAGAACGAGGCAAATTATTAAATACTATGTACGACCATATACATATTAAGATTCGTTGATTGAAAAACTATTAGTAATATGACCTTATAAAAGATAAATAAATGCCCACCGGTAGACACTTCTAGACGTATAAGCTATATATAACATTACTGGATCATGCTTAGGAAGTAATGAATGCTAGTCACAGTTTCTCCAACAAATCACTTAGCCTCAGATCAGCAAAATGACAAATGCTTATCTTCATTGCACACATAATTATATACATACATATCATCACGCCAAGTCCCTAACGGGGTAGGCAGAGAGTATAGAGCGCCAGTTCTCTCTAGACTTACATACCTCTTTCGCTTCGTCCACATTCATCAGTCTCTTCCTTCCTTCAGAGTCCGATCTATTTAATAATTATATAAACAATAAATTTGATTAATAAACGATTATCATAAACATAGCTCCGTCCCACAGCCGCGGAATCATGTAGAAAACCTTACATATAATAATATTCACTGTATTGCGTTAATACACAAAAATTATAACTACAATATTTATTTATATTTAATATACAATATACATACAGATACATAACGCTATTGTCACATCCCACCAATATGTGTTCGACATTGATGGAATATCACCGTGTATAAACATCGAGTTGGTATGCATCATATTGCAAATAACGAATAAACCTTGTTGATAAGGACATTTAGTAAAATATTTGTTTGACCAGTTCTATAAATCCAATTGCATTTGTCTATAATTAACGAGGAGGCGTTCCTGTAACGAATCCATTGAAACTCGCTACTTGCTTTGCTACATTCGTGGAAGTAGGTACCATCATTTGTGGAGTATGTGGCAATTAGTCCAGCAGTGTACATCATTAGCTAAACGCAAAATATAATCTGTACAAACATTACAGATGAAACTTGATACAATAACTTAGGTTTAGGAATCCTCTCTGTGTGATATGACGATGTAAGTGAACACTGGATTTACCCGAATCATCTTAAAATGTTCTAAGGTCACTTTGTTTACATCGTGTTACCCTCACGCGGTGTAACAACACGATGTAAGCGAAGCGACTAATCTATTATAATATCAGTAATCTAAAGTGTGTACATCCACAACTAAAACGGATTGCCTACTTGCATTTCATTGTGTTCAATAAATATACAAGCTTCGTGGTTAGTAAAACATTGTGAGGACGAAGTTAAAAGGTGCATATGAAAGTTAGTGAGACTCGCCATCTCTCACGTCTATACTAAATATATCGACGAAAAGAAGATTCTAACTGAGACTACGGATTTCAGAGGCCATTTATACTGTGGATGAAAACCATGGGAGCTGTCGAGTGAGCCGTTGAGAACAAGGCGCGAAAAGATGGCACGGTAACGCTACTTCTGTCAATGTCAGTTTGCATCGCACACACCGAAATGTGGGTAGCAAAAATCCGGATTGAAATGTAATAATACTAAAAACACTAGTTTTGAGTTTGCTTCTTCCACTATGATGGCTTATAGGACAACGCATATCAACTTAAGTGATCCAAATATGAATCCTAATTGCAAATTATTTAGGTTTCGAGCAAAAAACACTGAAGTATGAAGCTAACATATTATATTGATCTACTTGATGAAGTATATCCGCAGATTTGCAGCGAGACAGATCCTGACAAAAAATTACTCAATGTCATATAAAATCACCTGACTCTAAGGCTAGGCTATACGTATTGGCGACAGATACATTCCACTGCGATCAAAAGAAGGTTGTGAAAAGATTTTTTCAGAAGACAATGCGCGAATGCTACTCCTAATGTTTGCAAGCGTCTGTCTTTAATCACTCACATTAGGTGAGCCGGCTACTTGTTTGTCACTATAGTAATACACTTCAATCAGATACTAGAAATAAAGTCACTTCAGGCCGAGTCCTTTTTCTTGATATCTAAAAGGGAAATCGATCCACTTATAAAAATATTATCGCCGGACACACTCAGAAAACTGATTCCGACGAATCGAGAACCGTCTTATTGTTTGAAATAAAGTTTAAAAATAGATGGTCAAACCAAACCCTGTTTACATTAACCGAAGCACTCGTATTACGTTGTGCGAAAATAAATAGCAGAAATTACGTTATTTCTCTTACATGTAATGTATATGTAAATATGAGATATATGCCGCATCTATGGTTAAAATGTATGCCTACTCAATGTAGATACCCAAGAACATAAAACTAGATACAATAAATAGTTACAACTAGATACAGTCACATATCACAGAGGCCGACAAATATAACATCTATATCGCGTATTGATATTACATTCATGTAATCAATACAAAGAAAATAGATAAAATTCACTTAAAATCAAAAGGAAATAAATCTTATCTAGTCGGTGTCTGCTCAAAGAACTAATAGCGGTTATCATTAGTCCAGCGGTCTGGTTTGTCTCACGTCGTAGAGTTAAACAAACTAAAGGATATATTGCAGACTACTTTTAACAATAGGTTAAGAGGGCTAACGCATAGAGTGTTTGTTTATCTGGTAGTTGGATTAACTGCATGTTGAGGCGAGGCATGTTTAAGGAGCTGACCATCACATAGATGAAAGTGTATGTAACACGCAAATGACCTTGTCCAAAATGATAAGTAAAACTTATAAGAATGGCGATCCAAATTGAATTTATTTGGATTTACTTTTCATATTTTGCCACGTCAAGTCTATCACAGGGATATGTAGTGAGAGTAGAGCGCCAGCTCTCATTAGGTAGACCTTTTTCGCTTTATCTAAATTTATCAATCTCATAAGACATGTCGTCGAGTGTCCAATGGATTTCATCTAGGTAGTTGAAACGCGATATTGAAACTTTTTGGCATGTTTGATTTCGGTAGGGTCAAGGTGGGTTCAATCATCGCTGTGTGCAAATATTTGTGAGTTGAAAACGGGTATTTGCACCGTAGATTTAGATACCTTAAGTGTTCATGTCTATGTATTTATTATTATTTATGCATGTATAAAACATTATTCAAATATTCTATTAACTGTTTTACTAAAATTACGTTTAGATTCTCTTATTTTAAGCATATTTCTTTTTAAGCCTGCAACGCCTTTATCTGCATACTTCAAAGATTTACGGCATTATGTTTGCTCGTGCGATATTGTTTGCATAACATTATAAACGTAAATAAATAAACCATCCTATATATCTTATCATCCCTTGTGGGAAGGCGTGAGGATATATTATATATTATTATTATACTTAATTGTATATCATTGTCTAGGCCGCATAGTACAAGCTATGTTAATTGCACTAATCAACTGTTCCGAGATATTAATATAGACAAAACATTCAACATATAGCGAGCATGTGGCGGCCGTATAAATTTTGTTTAACTCCGGCGCTATCACACTGTATACCAAATCATGTTAATTTAGTTACAAAAAAGAAAATCAAAACAGTAGCTTGAAGGTGACTCAGGTAACCTGTATTATATAGTGAATCACTTGGTCTGATTACAGACCAGCTTAAGTATTCAAGTCATGAGGCATCACTTAGGTGTTGCTCCATAAGGGATCTCACACGAACAGTATACGGTTCACATTAGCTTAAATCTCAAAACTAAATCTTGTGCAGTTTACAGTATTATCAAGCATGCCCATGGTGTCTTAGGCTAAAAGGTAGTGTTCAAACTTGTGCCGTGTATTGCCATCCAAAAGCGTTTATATTCGTTCTAATTAATTGTGTCAAAGCTAGAGATGTTCTTTCGAAAGTCTTTGATAAATTACTATCGAATTATCTGATGATATGTAAACAAAAAAAAAATAAACAGGCGCGCGCACGCATTCAAAAAACTTATTCTAATTAAATACTGTCCGATTTGGAAAGGTTAATGAAATACCATTAAAAACCTTTGAGCGGGTATTCGTGCTCAAGAGCACTGAGACATCAGAATTTTGTTCGATTAGTGTGGTAATAAACATGCGCGAATTGAGACTAGGAATAGTAAATCACATTTGAATTTTCGATATATATTTTCAAACTAGGCGGCTTAAAAGGTTAATGCCACGTTACGTTCCACGATGAGTTTGATATTCCACGCTAATGTCGGACACTTGTTATCGTTTAATTGACAATTGTGTCACGTCCGTTAATAGTTCGCTATACCATTATTTCCGATTGCCATCATATTCACGTACATATCTGAGATCTCTGGTGTGATGAGCATTGAATAGCACTTCAAATTGCGAGCTATATCTAATACGTATAATATTTATATTCATATAAATAGCTGCAAAATGGCAGTCGTGTGATGGTCTTAGTAGACCTTTGCGTATACAAAATTGTAAGCCCCCGAGTCGAGCGCCGGCGGTCCGAACCAACCTATGCACTTCTGAAATTAAATTCAGTGATATATCAGCACGAACTTCACCAATTGTGATGGAAACATCATGAGGAAGCCTGCATACGTTTGAGAAGTTATTAAGATTCACTAACCATAGAACATCTGTGACGTACTTGAATATTCCCTACCCCAGGAAGAGGCCACCCTTATGGGAAGACGTGCAGTTAAATATAATTGTTGGAACTAGGTGGTAGTACTTGTACCAACTCTCTTGACTCGTGATGTGCGTCTTAACTCTGTGATTGGTGGTATTTACTTGCAGGTATACGATACATCGGTATTTGAAACAAATGCTGGAACTAATAGCTCATATAACATATTATTTAAACAGAGACCAAACTTAAAATATATATATTTTTTACATTATACATCACACACGAGAACTACCATGAAACCTATATATATACATGTAGTAACTTGTGAGCCCCGAGATAGGTATGTCGACTCGTTATCTCGCTTTAAACAGAGGATATGAGTTGACAAAACTGTCTCGCGGTGCATACATTTGTTAGCACGTGTACAAATGCATAGCTAGCTAACACTTCATTATTAAATGGAGATAATATCAGTCGCGCTTGTGGAATTAGCAAATAAGCGTAAATATAAGATAAACTTCGAGACGAAACCCGCATATGTTTGAGAAATATTTCAAGGCCGTTTTATGTGGGTACAGTTGTGCTTGAGGAACGGCGCTGAACTAGTCATATATCACGTTGACGTTTAATATGCCTCCGGCAAGAAATGGGTGTTACAGCACGTCCCCTTCGGGGATCTTTGAGGAAATGCGTCTATTATTATTATTTAATAAGGGGTTCATATTTATCTGTGAATTAATTATAATGCTAGAACCTCGGACCACATATCTCGTATGTTTAAGCCATACATAGCGTAACATAATTTACGAGATATCGATCTATGACCAAAAGAAACGAATATGCATATTTCGCAGGTCACTACGGACTAAATGCCACGTCTATCAAAGTCTGAAATGTTACTAGTTTTTGTATACATATAAACGCATGTTGCTATTTTTATTTATTTATTAAAGTAGGTAGCTACCAATTCTGACACATGAATTTAATTCATCTTATAAAAAGCTGCCAAATTAGCAGACGTCCCACCAGATTAGACCACGAAATAATTGGATGCCTGCATAACCAACTTATTTAAGGTAGGAATTGTGGAGAACAATCACTGTATAAGCAATTCAAACAGACAGTAGGATTAGTGGACACCTCGGCATCTCCTTAAAGCGTTTCTTGAAAACCGCCTTTCTTTCTACCAATTGCAGCATATATGAGCCGGGACCAAGCACAAACTACGTCACCCGTGAAATCGTAAGCAATAGAACTATAGTATCGAGTAATGTACTTAGCATCCCATTTAAGTGGCATTCAAAACTGATTATAGCCAGACGGGAAAACCAACCCTAAACGCCCCAAGTACTTCAACGTCACCTACGGACGAAGACAGTGGATCCACTGTTTTAATAGACATAATCGATTTGTCTTCGATTTGATTTCCATGAACGGTAAGAGTAAAGGTCACAGGTAAAGGTCGATTCAAACATGCTCGCATGTGCATGATGTAACGCGATAATTGCGCTCGTGTTAAGCAACTATTACACACACTATTTGTTTTGGCAACATAAGTGCGATTGGCGCGCCGATGTGTGAAAATATGTATGTTAACAACATGGGGCGACGGATGCTGTTCGCGTCCGTAGGCTGACCCGTGATCCCGACATGTGCCCCTGGCGGTGCTAAAAGAGGTTTCCTGACTGAGGCCGTACTTCCAGAATATCACAGTCAAATGGAATAACTGCTGGGTGGTACTGAGTTACTGCGATTTAAAGGGTTTGCAGAACTCCACATAGAATGGCAAAATAAAGGTCGACAACACGCAATAGACCTGCTATGAAGCTAGTGCCTTAATGCTTGGTAACCGCTTATTATTTTAGTAAAATTTTCCTCTAAAGATTTAGCCATCTCTTTTTTTATGGTTAAAGATTTGTAATACTTTATGAGTACAAGTTCGGAATACATTAAAATCGTCAGATATAGAATAATAAAAAGATACCTCATATTGGTAAATGTCTCTCGTTCCGGGACATTTGGCTACTAAACCGAACAATGGCGAGACCAAAGGCTTCCGGTAGTTAGTCACTGTTTAGGTGCTAAGTGTTTACTTCACCACCACCTCGTGACCTCTCGCACCTCGTGAGTTTAGAACTTCGCCTTTTGAGCGTTTCGCGAGCTAAGGAGTTGGAGCGGTGGAAATCATTTAAACACTTTGGGGCTAGTTTTGTGCTACTAGGTCAGCTCATGCCGCCGCTTGCAAGGGTTGTCGAAAATTATTTATAGAAGGGTGACCTACACCTTTAAGAGGGGGCGCAATAAGATCTTTCAGTACAAATTATATACACGTCTGTGTCAAGTTCAGCATCTTGGTAGTGTAGGCTTCCAAAGACATAACTATGCTATGGTTATTTCCACCTCAACAATATACAAAAAATATCTGCCCTTAATATTAGTATTAAAATTACTCAATCTTTGGGAAGGAGTATCAGAAAGTATGTAGGACAAAATCTATTGATTATTGTTATAGCTAACATCACACAGGAATGAGTATAACTAACTAATAGCGGAATTTAATAATTGTCTCAACATATAATTATGTTGGAATTGTTGTATCCTTCCTTTGTACTGATTTTATCTACAATGTATGTAAGCAAAATGGGTAAACATACCTAATGCTCTCTCTGTAAACAATGAAACTATTCTGAAGCATTGCATGCATAGTATACATCGTCACCACGTAAAACATAATGTTAAATTTACAAGTTAATGTGCACATTAAGTACCTATACATAGTCACATATAAAAAAGAGTTGTGAGCATTAACTACTGTAAAGAATGTACTACACAACAATAAACACTGTCACTGGCAATTGATACATAAATATATATGTACTTTGTTCACCTATTGATTGTACCTACACACCATATGTGTATATGGCAAAGTATACAACTTCTAAAGTCCTCTTTGGTAGCAACCGTTAGTGCTATACATGAACCGTAGAACACTTAGTCGGTTTCCGTCTAATACAATGCTATACAGTGTCCACTTTGGCATTATTCAACAAAACGTAGGCAGGGGCTGGCTTACGCTTGAATGTGACATAGGTGTACAAGAGACTCGCAAGAACACTGATATTTAATCCCACAAAGTTTAACCACGAAAACACATAGTCTCCACCTATGACCATGCCAAGATATGTCACTAGTATATTTTTAAGGCAACCAATGATTGTTGTTGTTAAGGCACTGTTATATTGCGTACACAGCATGACACTGTATGACAGGACAAAACCCATTACACAGGACATCAGGAACTGCGCAAGGAACAAGCTGTCATTCCAGTGCTTGTATGCAGCTGAGCGCTCCAGGTCACCAGTCCTCCATGCAACTATTGCCGCTGGTATTATCATAAACAGGGCATTGTAGAACATCAGCCCATACTTCCCAAGCTCTTTGGAATCAAGTTTCTTCTTCATGTACACACCATTGGCAGCAGTAAATGTGTCATTTAATAGCACCAAAGTGTAGCCTGACCAGGAGAATGTGACGTCATCAGCAGCGGCTAGCAACGCCCCACCAACCATGGCAAGAACACTGGCTTGCACAGGCCAGGATGCACGGATTCCAAGCACGAAGCGCTCAAGGAGCATGGTCATTAATATGCTGAAGCGTCGTAGCGCCGTGAACATCGGTAGGCTGAGCTCCTTAGTACCGCCGAGGCCTGTTGCCATATTTCCGAGGTATATCAGCGGCAATGGCCAGATCCGCCTCGCTACTCCGCTGTCCAACGGCGGGTATTGTACAACCTTCAAAGTTCGTCCGCACCACAGTACCGTAATTGTCGCAACCATCTGCCCGAGGCCGAGGACTTGGTACGAGGGAAACGCATATGTAGTCAAGACAGTTTTATTTACAACTGTTATCATGAATGAGGCGAGAGCATAGAATGCGGCACTCAAGATCTTCTTCATCATCTGACTCCTGTCGGCTTCTGCCTCATCTTGCGCGTTGTGACCCGACATTGCTCCACGTAATTAAAACTACGAAGGCTTATAATTGATTAGGCAAGTAGGTACGTCATAAAACCTTACCAGCGGTCACGATCCTCCGCACATATTGATGATTGCTCAGGCGCAGACCCCTTTCATGGTCAGCTCAATAAAGTTTGAATTTAAAGTTAAACTTCTACACAAAAACTTGAATACACCGCATGCAGTACTATAGTCTTATATTATATATCACCAATTACCTACACAGTTGTTCTGTGAATGACAGCTTGTCATTGGTTTGACGTATTCGACTGACGTTTTTCTTTAGTCGTTTCGCTGAAAGTTTGTTCTCATCAATCTTCTCCTCAGATCTTCTTCAAGGATAAAAATACGGCCGTTACAGTATACATTGTAATCTTTGAATAAGGCACAATAACTTGAAATTGATTTCAATGTTAAATTTATAAATATAATTTCTATCATTCTATCATCATGAAAGGGAATAATCATGCAATGCACTTTAAATCTTAACTAAATCGCCGGCGCAGCGACTGCTCAGAAGTGCCTCAAGTAACGCAATTATGCTACTTTGCGTCAAGAGTACATTTTTGTAGCGTTTGGGGTCGAAACTCTAGGTCAACGCTCAAGGAAACTTTGATGCTTCCCGTAACAAGAGAGCAAACGAATATTTCACTCAGCGAATCAGCATTGCCAATTTGCCGTCCAACGTGGTAATGCCGTCAAGTTTCTAGACACTTTTAAGCGGAACATAGATTTGGGACATTTATTTTATGTGTTAATTTTTTTGAGATGTATTATATATTATACACAAGAAGATTCATATAACAATTACAACTTTATTTACAATCTATCAACTACAATCTATTTATCGGAAACGAGCAGTTGAACGTAAGGCTAAATACACCAATAATAGTTAGCAACGCAAATTCGATTCGAAACACAGAACAAATTATACAATTTAGCAGAAATAGAATCAGGCTGATGTCGCAATGACGTTTGCGTAGTTAATTAAAATTTGGGTCTGACAAGAAATTAAAAAAAAATGAATTAATTAGCCCTTAATGTAAAAGAAATCTTAAATTTCAAAGTTTAACGGACGAACACGAACAAGTGAATTTATTATATAAAAATTCTCAATGCATTCTAAACACTTGATGCTGCATTGCGTTACCAAATTATTCTATAGCCTTTTTCTTTCTAGTGATACTTGCTAGAAGGAGATAGGTAGCTATGCTTTAAATTATAAAGATAATTTTGCGCCAAAAGTATGGACTTTAGAGTGGAATAAAAGCAAAAAAAAAATGTCTATGATCGTTAACCCTGGTTAGATTTATTAAGTATTCAAGAATATAATTTTTTTTTTATAAACTAGCTCATTACTACACACTTAATAAAAAATATGCGTTTTTTTGCTATATAATTTATCTACTTAATGTTACATACCAAATACCATTATTTTCACATATTCTGACATAAAGTTGTTTGTCGAACAATGAACGGGGCTTTGTGAATAGTCAAACCGAACCAAGCGACATTTTGATTATTTTTTCCTTGTATTGCCATGAAAATCAATATTATTTGTTTCACATAAACGAATGTGGGTCTCAACAGACATCTTTAAACGCGATTTAAAACATGATTTTCGGGTAGATACAACATTGTTCTTGTATACGTAGGCAGAATCGCTAATGCGTTTTCAGTGATGTATCATTGTAGGGACGCGTAATAGTTCTGAAAGTTACAGTTATTCGTAGTCGAAGGGCGTAGTTCGAGAAGAGTATAATTTAATCATTGCGGTGGCGTTACTTTTTCTTCGGGATGGCGATGCCAGAACAGTTCTCACTGAGGTGGAATGATTTTCATTCGAACCTATCTCAGTCCTTTCACGCGTTGTTGGAAGACGAAGACTTAGTGGACGTGACTTTGGCCGCGGGTGGCCAGTATGTTCAAGCTCACAAGCTTATTTTATCCGTCTGCAGTCCATACTTCAAGGAGCTTTTTAAGGTTGGTATCTTATTTGTTACAAAGCTTACAGCAAAGATTACAACAGTTTGCCTATTTGCAATGTCAAAATCACGTTCTCATCCCAATTCCATCGCAGTACCTATAACTATACAAAGTACTACTTTGTTTGTATGTAGTAGGTATAGCTGTCAGAAAGCCTAAAAATCAATAACAGTGTCTCATTGTAGTCTATGTCCATCAAGTTGAGATAGGTTGACTACAGCTAGCTATAGGCAACTAAATCAATACTGCTACCCCTCTTCCAGTCTAGTGAACTCAGTGTGTGTTGGAGTTAAATTTTGTGCTTGTATCACTAAAGTATTAGTATTGAGTTAATTCTTTGATTGGAATCATGTAAGTTTAGATCTAAGGTGTATTGTATAATGTTTTTATGCAGTGAAAGGTACATTTACATAGAATACAAGTGGCTAATGTAAATTGGATTTTTGGCAGCCATTTGCATATCCAAATTTCAGTCTCATTTCATAATGGCTTTGAATTTTTTTTTGCCTTTGTCTAATAACGTAGTGTTTATATTTCAAATTGAGTTGTAAGTTAATCAGAAATATTTCTAGTGAAGATCAGCTGTGTTTAAAAAACTCTGGTGGTGGTTTTCAGGACTGCCAATTAAATAATTTCAATATTCTCTTGTACATTGGTAAATATATATAAAAAGATGATGCAAGAAGTGTAAAGTATAAAATAAATTAGTGAGTAGAGCTATATCTCTTGTGGTAGTAAGTATGACCCTTGGCAATAAAGCGTATTGGCACCCAATTTATTACATACACACATATCAAGTCAGGGAAGGTTGGATTTGCAGCCACATAATAATAATAATAATAATCTTTATTCAAAGAAATTATGAAGGTTGATTTGAAGCAGTTGGGACTATGTAGTTCCATTGAAAATATGTAATGTTAGCATTTAAGATTGAGTAAGCATTGAAGAGATTCCACCTGCAATTTGTGGGAGAGAGGTTGTTTTGTGTGAGATTAAAAAGGAAAAGAATGGCTGTTACACTTTGGACTTATCAAAAGGATGAATCACAAAAGCTGGTCGAAACAGATTCAATGCATAAGTGTCTGGACTGAGAGGTAGGAACCATATTCAAGATCAAATGATCTGCGCACTATATATGCAGAGGCTGCAATCTTCTGTGGAGGCCTAGGTCTTGCCTTTGCCCGCTTAAGTAGGAAAAGTTCCCGGAACTCACACTACAAGAGAAAATACACAAAAAAAAAAGTTCTGTGTAGGTTGTGTAGCTCATTCTGATTGGGAGATCTGTTGTGCCCCAGCTCTCATATTAACTACAAATATAATAATGAAAATTTCTACAAAAAACTATCAACAGGCAGTATGCACACATAAGCCAAGAGCCATATGACATTGTTCTTGAATATAATGCTCTGGGACTCCATATCCATCTTTTTAGCTTTTACTTAAAAAAAAGGTAAATTTCTTGAACAGGATTTCCTAACATTTGTATTCACAAATAACATTTGTATAAACAATAATCGAGCTAGTAATATCACCAAACTAGGAATGTTGGCAAAAAATTCAGGATGTAACATAATACTTTTCAAAAGTATTTAATATGTTAGCAACACAAGTGACTCTGCCATAAAATTTTCCTGACCATTATATGAAAGTACATATTCATCAGAATGATGATTATAGCTCTGTTTGTATTGTAAAGTGATAAGGAGCTTGTTTATTTACATTTTTACAATTTGTATGTTTATCTCTAGTTTTGCTCCAGTACACTTATCCACACTAAATATGTCTGTCATGTTCCTCATGTCATAAACATAAATATACATAATGCAATAATTGTGTACACAAAATACCTATATGGAGCAGTGATTTGATAAATTATATGAATTAGATTTTAGTTGATATTACATGCAGTATTGTGATATTTCATAAGTTTTCAAGGGCTTGCAAGCCAGACTTCTACTTGAATATTTACCCACTTCGCGGCCAACATCGAGCTTGGACTTAGTTTTAAGCATACAAACTTACCATCACGTCCCTAACGGGGTAGGCAGAGCGAGTAAAGCGCTAGTTTTCTCTAGACTTACATATACATGTCTGTCTGTTGTATTGCTTTAACTTAGTACTGATCTTGAAATCCCTAAGTATTAGCATCATTATATAATAGTTATTCAAGGCATATAAACACAAGTATTGTTAATTAGTTAAAGTCACCTTGCTAGTGAGCACTGACCACAACAATATATCTATTCTTGTGGTCAGTGCAAAATAGTCCAGACAGTATTTAAATAATTGGTGTGCAATGTACACAGATGGATGAATGTGGAAGAAGTGAAAGAGTTCTGTATGTCAGTGAGTATTGGCACTCTACTCTCTTTACTCTCTTCCAGGGTCTTGGCTTGTCATGATGATATCTGATAGCTTGTTAATTTACATAATTTATTAATACTTTTTTTCTCTACATTTCTATTTTTTGTGGATGATTGGACCTCATATGTACATAATGATCGAAGTAATAATAATTTGATCTGATTATACCAATAGAGCTTTTTGGTTTTCATAATGCTATTTTAATATTATTACATACTAGCTGTGCCCGCGACTTGATCCGCGTGGAAAAGTGACTGGGCAGCATTTTTTGGATTTATATTTTGATTTACTTTGTACATGTTACGAAAAGCTTACCACATTATATTATTGAAAAACCACATCTAAATCGGATAAGCCGTTTCTGAGATTAGCGTGCACAAACGCACAGACAAACAGATAAACAGAAAAAAATTCTAACAATCAGTGTTTTGGATGCTATTTGCGTTGAAAAAGGTCCCTATCACATTTTTTCTCATATATCTTCCATGTACAGACAGAGATCCGTAACATTTTTATTATATGTACAGATTATATAAATATAACTAAAGCTGCACAATAGAAAGATTTTTTATCTCATGATTTGAGAAGTGTCAATGTTTTTATTCAATTTCCAAATTGGCGTGATAATATACATACATACATATCATCACGCCAAGTCCTTAACGGGGTAGGCAGAGAGTATAGAGCGCCAGTTTCTCTAGACTTACATACCTCTTTCGCTTCGTCCACATTCATCAGTCTCTTCATACATGCTCGTCGGTTTCGAGTACTCTTAACGTTCCCGTCCTTCAGAGTCCGACCTATTTGATCCAGGTAGTTGGAACGTAGCCTTCCTCTGCCTCTTCTTGCACACACTTTTGCTTTGTATATCTGTTTCGTCAATCTTTCTTCACTCATCCTTTCTATGTGTCCAAACCAACGTAACATGCCTTTCTTTATCTTTACAATCACGCCCTCATTCACGCCAGTTGATTTGCGAATCTCTTCATTGCGGATTCGATCTAATATCGTTACGTCGCACATTTTTCGAAGAGATCGCATCTCAACTGCATTCAAGCTATTTTCATACTTCCTCTGACATACCCAGGATTCGCTGCCATACAATAAGGTAGGTACCAATATCGCGTTGTGGACAGCAACTCGAGCATTCTTGCTCAGACTTTACTGCCCATCAACGCCGACATGGCCCCATTCACCTTATTTTCGGCAGTTATCCTTCTTTCAATATCTTTTTCATACTTTCCATCTCGTGTGAACATGCTTCCAAGATATACAAATTCATTCACTTGCTCTAGAATTTGCCCATTAACCGATATAGCACACTCGGTCACTTGTTCATTTCATTCTCTGTGATAATATAAATACATTAATTATCATCACGCCGACTTTTCACACAGACTACTTTCGATTTGTATTAGTATCTTCATACGGGCTTGCTGGGTCCCAGTAATTATCATCTTGATTGTTCATTCCATTTAATCTAGGTATATATTTAATCTACGAATATATTTCCCGCAAATTTCTTCAAGTTAGCCTTTGTCCTCAGATGAACCCATGTGAACACCCTATAGTAATCTTGAAGGACGTGGCGCACCAGGAGTTGAGGCAGCTGTTACAGTTTATGTACTGTGGAGAGGTGCACGTGCGTCAGCAAGAGTTGTCCGCTTTCCTGCACACTGCGGAGCTTCTGCAGATCAAGGGCTTAACAGGGGGTCGCGAGGTTACAGTTATTTTTGATTTAACTATAATTATGACCTGCACTTATGTGATTTATTTTAATATTGTATTACTTGTAATAGAGAAGCGAATCCCCACCAGCAATGCCTGCGGCGGAAGAAATCAAGTTGCCCAAGCCCCAAGAGGACAGCCAGCCCGAATGGGTCCCGGGTGGCGACGACACCATTGCCACCGAATCTTCGCCCGACTCTGATGTCACCGTCAAGGAAGAAACCACTAGGAGCCCTTTGAAACGGTCACTATACACTTACTTTACTATACTATATCTTTTTGATAGCTTGCCTTCTTCAAGTTATCAGTGTGCTTGTATAAATAATAATAACTACAAGCATACCTGTAGACTTCCCAATTCAAGAGAGGTGGGGCATAACGGGTTTCCCGTTCGAATTTGGAGCTGCCCGACTGGGGCAGGACCTCCACCTTATAGAAGTCCGTAGCCAAATAACACAATGTTTTGTGTTGTGTTCCTACGCGGTGAATAAGGTTTCCAGTAATGAGCTCCTTGGGGAAGGGGGAGGATTGTTACATTGTGTTGGAAGCAGAGGGATTAAACCCATTATGCTGCCAACACACTATAACTCTCCGAACACAGAGTGGCAACGCGCAAGTGATACTTCGGTATCGTGAGCGTAAATAGGCTACGGTAACCGTTTCCCATCAGGTGGGCCGTATGCTTGTTTGCCACTCTTGTTGTATAAAAAAAAAACAATAAATAATTGAGTAGATTATGGTTTTGTATATTGGCGTCAGTAACCGCATACGATCATGCGAGCAGTATACATAGGAAGCAGGCGTGGTATGTACTAATGCAGAAGTTCTCCACAGACTATTGAAGAACACGCCCAACAAGAACAGCTACAACGTGAAGAAGAAGCAGCGGCCGGTGAACGACAGCGCTACGCACGCGGAGAACTCTGAATATGCATACGAAGGGTAAGACCTTGGAGGCCATTTTGGAATGGAACTGTTCAGCTGCAACCGCTAGTTGTTTAGCGCACTGTTGTAGACTAGCTTGCATTCATTAGGTTTTTGACTGGTTTTCTATATCCTTTTTTACATAAACAACCATCATTGTAGCATTCAAACCTATAGATGTAACGGGACAACAATCTTGAATAAGAACTTGTTTTGCCAATCTCACGCACACATTCATTTTGTGATGCCTACGGTTACGACAATATAAAGTCGTTTGAAAAGAGAAATTCCAGTTTACTCCTTTTATTTTTTCTAGAAATAATTAATTCCATTGACCAAGTTGTAATCATACATTTATTTACGGAATTGCACTTTTGAATATTACCTTTTTGAAATCTGGATCTAATGCGTAACGCAACTCACTCAAAAATATTGCCATACAAATGTTTACAATAAAATTGCGTTCGATAGCTATGACGTAACAAAACTCGTATGAAGTGGGCGCAGCGCAGCACTGCTGAAGTGAGCGCGGATCTATGATTTAAATTTCATAGTTTTTCTAGTTTGGTCTTATAATCAGTGAACCTGGTTTTTTGTTTATATTTATTTTAACCCTTCCTTGTGTTGTCCTCGTTACCATTTCCAGCGAGCCCCTGATTGATTTTGACAACGATCTGATACACAGCGTGCTCGTGCTGCCGGAGTCTGCCAAGGACGCTGGTAAGTGTTCGTCGGTCTCGGAACCAATGGTACTTTACTCTATTAAGTATTAATTCACTAGGTACAATGGCATGGGGCTCGTTCACATGGACGCTTGCTCCATTGGCCCATTTCTCTTTCGTATGTTTTTAGAAATATGTTTCTAAATGAGTCACTATTTTAATTAGTACAACTGTAGCAGCCGGTTGGATAGTTCCTTACATTATTTGCTGAATTTATGTTAAAGTATTGCATAGTGACTGAACTGTTATCGGATGCTACGAGAAGTATTTTAAATGAAGCGATATGTGGCTGACAGCCGACGGCCGGCTGCGGATGGCGTGTGGTAACTATGACCTTAAAGAGTTTTAATTTGATTCTTAGGTTGGAACTGCAAGACGGGCGGGGTGAAGTGCCCCTCGTGCCATCGGTTTTTTGCGAACCGTTACAACCTGAAGGTCCACATTCGGGACAAGCACGACACGCGGGAGGGTACCCTCCAGTGCGACATCTGCCAGAAGCGCATGCGCAACCCCTCGTGCCTGCGTGTGCATATGTACCACCATCGCAAGCAGGCAGCTTACCTTGCACAGTTGAGCTCCCAGGGGTACATATTTACTTACATACCCATTTGTTCCGACGCCCAGTATTACATTAAAAACATTTTCTTATATAACATGTTATAGATGGCTTAGTGTAAACAATACATCTTGAAATAATACTCGTATTAATAAATGATGCACCCGAAATACATCAATACGCATTGAACTTTAAAACAATTAAATATGCGTCTAAATTCTTGGCGTCAGTCATTTGGTAAGTAAGGAAGTATGTACATTGATATCTGCTTCACTGTAGATATAGATCCTTATATTATTTACCGTTACTATTCCAGTCGATGAGTAGCATGTAGAGTAGACCATTATGTTTGTAGACTATTTGAACATTTACTCCAATATTTTTTAATTTTATTTTTTTAACATTAGCTGCCTTCGCTTTGCATATGTAGACGAAGTGCTATATAATTAAAATCCAATGTTCTTGTAAATATTTCTAGTATTAGGTATGTCCATCAGGGTCTCCACCCCATATACATGACTTACGTTAACGGCTACTTTACTGTCGCCCGTGCTACGTTTACCATTAAATCTTGGGTCGCACTCAATTCTGTCCCAGAGTGTGAACCTGATGCTGTTTGGGAATGAGGAGGAGATGAAGTGGTGCACCAGTAATGGTTTGGAGGTTTCGACGTTTTGTTTTGACTTTGAATAAAGATACACCGACTGTGTCTCATAGATTGGCTACGATTTAAATAATCATCGCTACGAAGTTAGCCTTGTCCTCGATCCTTAGTTCGTAGTTAAAGTGTATTTTTATTTATTTTCCAGAGTGCCCAACATGGTAGCTAACGCTAAGTGGCGCGCGGATTCTGCCATGGGCGGTGAATTTCGCGACATTGATAAGTAAGTACTGATACATCGCTTCTACAATACTCTTCTCTTCTGTATGCACTCGTGTATTGATATAGATAAAAGCTGTGGTGGCCGGATGGTTCGAGTAGTTGCCTGCGACGCAAAGATTGGTACTTCAAATCTCGACTGTACTGGTAGTGTAGTTTTTCTGACTTAAGTACCTACAGTGATTAGACATACCAATCTGCTTTACGGTGAAGGAAAACGTCGAGAGGAAATTCTCTGCCACGTGCGTACTTCTTTCGACCTTCTCCTACCGATTCGAGGACCTTTGTGTGAAGGCGTAAATGTTTGTTTTAATTTTTTATTGATAATTTTACAACTATTTTACAGGTGCATTATTACCTAATGCAGTAGTGTAGCAACACATTATTTTTTCACATCTTATATACAGTTCGAATTTGGAGCTGCCCGACTGGGGCAGGACCTCCACCTTATAGAAGTCCGTAGCCAAATAACACAATTTATTGTGTTGTGTTCCTACGCGGTGAATAAGTTCTCCAGTAATGAGCTCCTTGAGGAGGGGGGAGTTGTTGTTACATTGTGTTGGAAGCAGAGGGATTAAACCCATTATGCTGCCAACACACTAAACTCTCCGAACACAGAGTGGCAACGCGCAAATGATACTTTGGCACGTATACTATTGTATTCTAATCTTCGGTATCGTGAGCGTAAATAAGCTACGGTAACCGTTTCCCATCAGGTGGGCCGTATGCTTGTTTGCCACTCTTGTTGTATAAAAAAGTAACTTGATTGTGACGTTTGGTTCAAGCTTCCCCGCTCCAGCCGCCCCTCAGCACCCGCCCAAGCAACAGCCGACCGAGTCCGCCACCGTGCCCGAGCCGGCGCTGAGTACGGAAACCGACCCTGTGCCCATATGATTAAGGACCATCGTATACAACGAGCCTGACGACGATTACGTTGACCCGTATCAGCTGTATGTCACCATGACTCAGGACTGCTACTGGAAAAACTTTGTCTACACTCGCTGGGTACCGTACTAAGCTCCAACTATAAGCATTTTGATCCAAGGTAAACGATACATACTATTGCACGGAATATGGAACTAAGATATCAACATTAACCTAAAAAATATTCGCAATATTTATGGCAATTGAAGACGGGGTGCCCTGTGTTGAATAATAATAATAATAATTAACGTGTCTAGTCTTCATATTTCGTGGAATGAGCGGGATCCGTCGGTCGGAGAATAAAAATGCTGCCAATATTAATATAGAGAGCTGTTACTCTCTGGGCGCTGGACCGATTCTATTTTCCGATTGCCAGACCTCTTCGCGGTACGGCTCTCACGTAATGGCCCTATCGATATTATCCTGTATTAATAATCGGTGGTAGTTTTAGAATCTGTCTGTCAATTTTTCTTCTCTTTAACTAGATATAGTGATTTACAGGGTTTAGCCTGACAATGTTCGAAACGAAGTAGTGTGACTCAAATTTACTCATAACTGCAACTGGAAGAGTCTCAAATATGTATTTTAATTTTTTGATACTTAAATTGTGTATTTATTGATACCTGTACCTCCTTAATACGAAAGGGATCTGACTTATTTTTGATATTTTGAATCCCTCTTGAGTTAGAGTAATATTTTTATATACATTTATAACAAACACCCCACAAAAATTCCAAAGACTGAATCTCGAACGATGAAATACATGACCATGTATGGTTATTATCTATAATATATTATAGAGACGTTTATGTATATGAAATGCACAAGACGTGGTCTTAGCTCACTGCACTTTCTCACATTTCTCTTATACTGTCCTGAAAACTTTATATTGAAGTAATTCAAAGTAAATTCCATTGTACTATAATTGTTATTTATTTATTTCTGTTTCACAATGTGATCTCTCTTATTTTATCGCTTTATGTTTAATATTTCTTATGTTCTTAACCAATATTTCATTTTACACTGTTTTGTGCATTTTGTATACAGTTTTGGTACCGCCTTTTGTAGTAAACAAATAATAATACATCCACAAACATGCGCAAACCTTCGCGAAATAACACGTAGTGTATGCCAAGTACAATATATGATGTAGGCAGCTAGATGGATAAGTTGCATTGATATAGGGTCGCGAAACTAGAATCCAATGGTGGGCGGTGTCTAAGGGATCTGAGTGTTTAATAGATAGCTTTAAATGCAGCTAGCTCATCGTGACGGTTGTTGCGGTGTGTCAATGTGTGCTGACGAACAAATATATATGTTGCCATTATAAAGACGAGTGTACAAATTGTAAACTTTAGGTGACCCAATATCGAATGCGGTGATTTTTTTGTTTTACCGTTTTTTTTATGTTTAATATAAAGCATAACCTTACAGTACAAAATACGATATTGTGTATATTAAATCATCCATGGAAGTGTGCTTTACTTAGTTATTAAGTTTTTATTATTTTAATGTTAAGTTCAGTTAAGCCCCGTTTCGAACAAATCACGTTAACATACGCATTTCGAAGTAAACACAATATTTGAATGATTTTATATCTTTACATGTAACATTAAACAAGGGTTTAGGTATGTTAAGTATAAAAGCAGAATTATACCTCATAACGTTTGAAATGACTGTTCAGTGTAAGATAATAATTGTTTTAACGTACTCTTTTTGGTTCACCGGGATCCTAATATAATCTAACCAACATCGGCCTATTGTCGGGAATCGAATGGGTGACAGAAATACATTCCACTGTCGATAAGGTATTAAAATTATAATTAAAACGTGGCGAAGGGAGTTGGAAATTTATTGTCGCAGACGATTTGCTCACAATATTCCATTAAAGCATTGGTGCATCCCACCAATCGTACGCGCGGCCTATTGTCCCCTACTCATTTGTGTGCAATTGATTCTGCAATAAGTATATAATATTAATTTGATATCACAAGCGTAATATAACCAATTTCCAGCGAACGGAGCTGTAAAGCGTCTATGATAGCTTTAACAACATAAACGTCCCATCGTTATAAAGTCGATACGTATTGTAGTCATTAGCTCTCTTTTATTTTGTGTGGTGTACTTTGGACCTCGCGGCACTGGCCTCAAGTTCGCTCTTTGATTGTGGCCTGGTTTACCATGTGCGTTATAGAGTTGGCTGCCCATAGGTATTGGGGTCGCTTCTTGCAGGTGACAACCTGACTACATTCGTGGATATACTTTTTATTCCCACATTATCATACAAGCATTATTCAGCGAACTCTGCCGCGGCCGTAGTATGTAAATTACTGAAATTTAAATGGAATGTTTTTTGGTTACGGTGTGTATGCTTCGTAATGGTAGTCAGGTTAGCCGTGCAGAAGTCGCGTCGGTCGCGTCGTGTCGCTCGCCAGTATGTTGGCTAGACGCAAGTGTACACCACATTAGGTTTTATAATTTATACTTTAAAGAATACGTCCATTTATTGATGTATTTTACGAAGGTTTGGGTATTCTAACCATAAATTTTAAGGGGTAGATAAACTAACAAACGATGTATAAGAATATTATTTTGTTTTTTTTTATCTTTTACATTCCACTAGACGTTAAGCTTGCATAATCAACCTGATATTCTTAGAACCTTTTTATATACATTTTATTATTATTATTAACGTAAATTTAGTTACTCCCTAAGTAAAGTTAAACGGAGATTATTAAGTGTACGTAAACACATTCCACTCTATCGGTAGATGTATGAATAGTTTTTATTTAGCATTTATTTGTATGTGTTTTTTTTACCAAATTATGTTCATACCAATGCTACATGTAATATGTTACGTCAGGGAACCACGTGGCCGCACGTGGCCCTCCGCGTAGGTGATAGGATCAGTGCAAGCCAAGCCACCTTATGCTAGATAACATTAACTGCAAACTGACCGACAGTGCTATTTTATTGTCTCAAATGTATTCTAAATTGTAGTCACTTTTAAAAAATACGCTCAGAGTTCACATGTACATTACATCGAATAGAAGAACATTTTAAATAAGTATTTAGTAGCCACGCGCTAATGACGGTGCATTTTGGAGCATTGTTATAATAGGATAGCGTAGATTGTAATAGCGACAGCAGTGAGCGCTATGGCGACCTCTCGGAGTGTGACCGTCGGATACTCAAGGTGCGAGCTGCCATTCCCTGTGCTCTCTCAGCTCAAGCTCCCGACCTGCTAGGCGTGCGGCACATTTATTATTAATACTCAGTCTTTGTGGCCAAATAGTTTTTTAAATACTTTGCTCTTATTTTAGTTATATTTCACACGTGCACACATGTCTAAATGTGCTCCTATTATATACCTAATCTTCACACAACATTATCTCTACGAACCTAGCGCGTGGTACATTGAAATGTCAATGGCTCTTGCCGGAGATTTGGTATAGAATGGGGCTATATTTAAAGTGTGTTCAATAATCTAAAAGCTGCTGTGTACATCGTTGTGGCCAGAGGCGGTTAGAAGATTGAAGGCATGGCGTGCGTAGAGGGCTAGACCCTGGCGTAGGGTAGGTGGATACATTCCGTAAGATTAATTATTAATACCAATAAAGTTTGTGCTCAAATGTAACGTTGTAGCTCTTGTGTCCATGACAGTATAATATATCGTAGTGTAGGTCTTAAGGAGCTATTGCTGGGCTTTGCGACTTGATACTAACACCATTGGCTACTTACCAAACAATAGCTTCATATATTTGGAGTGTATTCTCGCTTTTACTTTGCCATTACATTCCATATCTTGCCCCTATATTATTATTCAGGTTCTCATGACATATATTGGATTTAAAAAAACATTGAGCATAGTATCAAGTCGGAAAATTGAGTAATATTTATTAATATAAACATTAATGCTGTACTTGTACACGCGTCTTTTATTATGATATTGTATTCTTAACTTAGTGTATCGGGTGCGTCTGGGGCAGGTAGCGGGTTGCCCAACACTGGGCTCGTACGGTACGCTACTGTAACGATTCCATATCAATATATTATACTGCCCTTTTCGCCCCAAGATTCGCCCTTAGTATCTACTCTTAACTATGCTATGTACTCTCTGCCATATAATGGAACTTAGGCATCTAATCGTATTAATAATTATATATTATCTTATATACTTATGACTCGTCAAATATGCGTAGTGTTCCCAATATCCGATACACGTTCAATAAGATAAATTCGAAACGATACATTTCTAAGTCTTAATGATTGGATGTCACGCGGGAGCTCAGATGGTCTGTGAAATACTTGGCGGGATGATATACCTACCAATATACCAATCCGCTAATCAATTCTCTAAGACGATATTGATAAAACATAATCTATGGAGCTAACGCGTTGTTATAATATAAACGTTAGCTCGCTAAATCTTAGTTTGTATCGTATACGAAATTACAAGTTATTTTTTCGTTTACTTTCATGTTGTAGTTTTATACAGATTATTATTAATTAAGCAAAAGTACAAAGTAAAAATACAAATGATTAATTGCGTTAGTTCCCCGCAATTGAGGCAACAATAGTACATTCCCCCATGCATGCGTTTTCAAATTGAAGCCATGAATAGTTGTATGTATGTGCATTTCACGCAAACAATTGGCCAGTATTCTTGAAGACTTAGCGGCACGGTGTGCGTGATATAAATTCGTCCCGAGCGAGATTCAATCTCGGTTAAGGCTGCTATTTTTATATAATAATGTAATGTATCGGCATTTAATATATTAAATGCCCGCATGGACACAATTAAACATAAATTAGGAGGTTGTGACAGCTTGTAAAGAGCAAGGAACAGGGACTCTTTGAAGTAACTTTAAAAGTCGTGATAGAGGAACCATTTTTGTATCGAGTCGATATTCGAGTGTCGCTTATCGACTTTTGATATGTAGTTGTTTTTGTACTCTTATAAAGGATTTTGAATCAATGATAGATATATATCAGTATTTTTGTTTCCAATAGTATTTAATTGACTATTCGAAATATGGATACTCGTATTGGTAGGAAGTCGATAGTGTCGCGACGGAACCTCACGGCGGACCGTGGTCGAGACGTGCCGACCACAGGGTCAACGGGAACCCCGAATTACTGGTAAAGATGCGATCTTGTCGTCCAATTTGTGCCCTCTAGTCGGGAATACCGCCTCTACGTACAATTACAATATCGCAGTCGTAATACTTCCGCATAAGTTATTGTATTTATCAAATAAACGAACTACGAAACGATCATATTAATGATTTAATAATAGTATTAATTAATTAAAAAATATGTACAATGTATATGTGTCATAAAACCAATCGAAATTATTCACTAAGATTTAAGACTGCGATATACAAATTACAATTAATTTAAAGCTACATTAGTATCCAATCAGTATAAAAAATGTATACAATCGACAAGCGTCAAAGGGATATTGGGTCTCGCGGTGGACCCCAACTTTGAATGTGAACATCTCAATTAGCTTATCCTGGCGGTGATTAAGTAAGGAGTAACATCCGAATTGATATTCCGATGCTCTCTATGTTGTGATCAAATAATTCTTATGGCATTTATTATATTTTCTCAATCGATTATATATTAATTTAGATGTAAACTCTACTCAAAAGTTTCTTCTAGTCGATGTTTGAAAGCGATTTTTGAATATAATGAATTAACTGCATGTCTTGGTAAGCATGCGTCTATTGAGATCTTATCGCATTAGAAGAACGTTTTGAACGAGTGCTGTGGGTTGATGTAACAAAACATTCCAACGTATTCGGTGACTTTATGTATATATTTGGACATCGATACGTGTAAGTCGATATTATGCTCTTGTTTATACTCAAATATCTTTTTTATATTTTTCATATTTTTGTAGCTTTACTAAATAAATTATAATTTTATAGGCGTCTTGTTTTATTTTGATTCGATATATATTTAGACATGTGTTTATTTACAACAATGCGAATGTGCCAAGTGTTTTGGTTGAGTTGTTTTTAAATGCGTACTTTTATGCGACCGTCAAGTATTTGTTTGTTGGATATGTTTAGGTAACTCTAAATGTGATCGTGGGAACGGGAAATATATGTAACATATATACGCATTACCTTTCAGCTGCCCTCTGCAATCTGCAGAGATTTCTCTCGTATTATCATAAGTGTAGAATTGTAACGTAACAATATTTCGAGTATTAATAGATGTACTTTTATAAACCTATGCAAAATAATATAATACTTATTTAATGGATCTTGAGTATCATTGAAGTTTTTTTTTGTTTTGCGATATGCTTTTTATTTTTTTCTATGCCATTGCAATATTCCGATATGCGAATGTTTTACTCCTGATTATGTTTTATTATTGGTTTTTGTTATTTTTGTTTAACCCTCACCAACGCCCAGTTTTCCCGAAATTAACATACATGCTAGGAATTCGTGAGAAGTTGGTTGTACACTTCTCAACATTCCTACTTAATACGTAATCCTATACGTATCCGACAGTTCATATCTGTCGGTTAATCATTTGCGAATTCAATCTTTGCAGTTTAAATATACCTATAAAAAGATATAAAAAAGGCACAGGCAAAGGTACAATATCATAGCGCACCGACCCTTTCAATTATGAGAACACGTGACTGCCCAGTGTCAGCAATATCCATTCTGACAACCTCAGAACAAGAGTGATAAACTGTAAGTTGCAAACCTATGTACATACTAGCTGTACCCACGACTTCGTCCGCGTGGGATAGTGACTGCGCAGTATTTTTTTATTTATTTTGGATGTGAGCGTGTATAGGGGATGCCTACGTCATAGTAGCTTTATGCATGCAAAGTCTCCGCCCGATCGGTTTAAAATCGACAAAGTTTCATACAAACTTTCATCCCCTATTTTATGCCCTTGCGGGTAGAATTAATCAAAACCCTTTCTAAGCAGATGCCTACAGCATAACATCTACCTGCACGCCAAATTTCAGCCCGATCAGTCCAGTAGTCTGGGCTGTGCGTTGATAGATCATTATGTCAGTCAGTCACCTTTGAGTTATATAGATATAGAAGATTAGTCGTCCTATATCATCTTTGGTAGTACTGATGTGTCCTTCGTGTCACTTGCTCTTATTGCTAAGGTGCGTTCCAAGCGAGAAGCGCCTAGTCCGATTTTACTTGTACCTGCTTATACCACGTACGACTAGTATTATTATTACTTTGTAACATTTGATACATAATATGTATGTATATTTATTAAAGATATATAATGAGATTTACCGCAGGGAACTAGTTGGCCGCGCCTTGTTATATAAGTTATATATATGTTATATATATGTACATTGTGACGGACACATATGGATTTCAATAGCAAGACGAGGTCCAATAGTGAATCTAAACCATTCTCGAATCCACCTGAAGACACCTTTTCATTAAAATCAGTCCAGCCGTTTAGGGGGAGTTCAGTGACAAACACGCACAGCTTCGCTTGGTTGCAAAACTAAAAGCCACGAACCCAGTGGCGCCACCTATCGGGTCCAATTGTGAATCAAACCATTTTAGTCAGTCCAGCCGTTTACGATTCTATAAAGGAAATACAGACAAACATATTTTTTTATATTTATAGAAGATTTACACCTTGAGGTCGAGGGTGCCGCGTAGCTACAATCTAGATCAATCGCCTTGTGATGAACTATTAGGTTCATCATCATCATCAGCCCACTCTAGTCCACTGCTGGACATAGGCCTCCCCTAATGAGCGCCATAGCGCCCTGTCTTCAGCTTGCCGCATCCCACCTGGTCGGAGGGCGTTCTACACTACGTTTGCCTAGTCGTGGTCTCCACTGAAGAACACGTTTACCCCAGCGGTTGTCGGTTCTTCGCGAGATATGGCCGGCCCACTGCCACTTCAGCTTGCTAATTCTTTGAGCTATGTCGACACGAACTTTGGTTCTCTGTCGGATGTATTCGTTGCGAATCTTATCCTTCAGAGAGACTCCGTGCATAGCTCTCTCCATAGCTCGCTGAGCGACCTTAAACTGGTGGACCAGCCCTATCGTTAGTGACTTAGTGTCCACTTCTCAGCTCCGTAGGTCATGACGGGTAGGACGCACTGATTGAAAACTTTAGTTTTCAAGCATTGCGGTATGGATGACGAGATGATCGACGGAGTTTCCCAAACGCTGCCCAGCCGGAAGATGGTTAACATGACCTGGATGATCGTAAACTTTGGTGACAAATTAAAATAATTGTGTATTTGGCATAAATATATGAGGACAATATAATATTATAAATTAACAAATCGCATACATTCCAAATCTTGTAAATATTTGGAATAGAGCAAATACAAGCCAGATAAATTCAAAACCATCACACTCGCAGCCAATACATGCCCGCCCGGATCCTGGTATACTCGAAAAGGCCCTCGCAGGCGCCGATCGCGGCCACAGCCGGGCACCTATCGTACAGATACTTTGTGCAAACCTCTTTGACTTGGGCAGCGTGTACGTTGTCGATCGTGCACATTCTCTCGTGCACCGGCGGCCTGTGTCCGTTATAAAGCACCCATCGCCCGATGTCGTGGCATGTTCCGACCGCACTCTCCGTTCGACACAACAGCTTAATCTTCGCCTCCCTCTTCGCCCTGTACAGTTCCCCGTCGGTGACCATGCTACACAAGTTCATCCACTCGTCCTGCACGTTCAACCACATATCGTCTAGATCCAGACTAGGCCCCATGAATAATACACCCCAGAGGCCAGTGTCCTTGTAGCCAATATTGAAAGCTTGGTACGAGTCACACAACCGGCCACCTGATGCCACGCGGGCCACGCGAGCTGCGTGGTTCGACCCTCCAGCCTGGGACCTATCCCACCCGCCTACTAGCGCCGCTGCCACGTCCATCACTACGCTGTCGTCATCACAGAAACATGGCCCTTCTACTGCTATAGCCGCATACCCAACTGGCATGGAATCGTCTCTGTACCTTACATCGGAGCCGGTGAATCTATAAGGGCCATCATCGACGCACTTCACTGGTTGAAGCCTACTCAAAAATGTGTTGGCTAGGCAAACGATTTGCTCGTGGGTGACGCCTCCGACCGCAACCAAAACAGTTCGTGTGGGGTCGAAGCACCTCGCGACGTACCTGGATACTGTCATTTCATTGAAGTTGTACAGGTTGCCGCTGGGACCGATGATATTCTGTCCCAGCGGCGTGCCTTGGAACGCGGTGGCGTGGAGGTAGTCCATCACTACCTCTTTGTTGTTACAGTCATGCTCGATCATTTCGCAATATACCGTTTTCTTTTCGTTCTCAATATCGGCGGGCGAAAAACAATTATTGAACACGCAGTCCGACAAAAGATCCACAGCCAATGGGAGGTCTTGGCACAGGCAATCGCAGTAGTAAGTTACCATTTCTCTATCCAGTTGGCACTTGAAGCGAGCTCCGATTGAAGCCATCTGCTGTTCAAGAAGATCTCTCCTCCTTGCTCTGGTTGATTTAAAGGCGATGTGCTCGAAGAAGTGTGCAATGCCGTTCTCGAATGCACTCTCATATCGGGATCCTGCATCTATATACAAGCCCACGCAGGTGTTGTAGGTCTCCCTGGTCTCGCTGGCGACCCTGAGCCCATTGGGTAGTACTGTGACCTGAGTCTCTGGGATATTCCTCAAGAAGTGCAGGAATTGGTGAGGATAGGGATGGTTCCGCACGCTCATCTGCAGGGGCTTCCATGTTTGCTGCAGCAAATGCACCGCCTTAAACATGCTTGCTAAAGTTATTTCACGAAGATTATAATTTAGACGGATTTGTTATTGTGGTAAATGTCAATTTTGACAATATGTTTTCTGTTACCTTTGTTTAGTGACTCGCGGTGAATAAATGAACGGTATTAAGCATAAATAAATTAAACAGAACCCAGCTCTTGGCGGCGTTTCTAACGTATTCCTACCATTTGCTTCTGTCCAGCGCAACCTCCCTTTACATTTATTATGGATCAAGTGCCTGAAATAAACATATTTAATTTTTATTTGGTTTATTTAAATCATGAGCGACCGGGAGTACACTAACATCGCAGCTGAATACGCTTTGTAATATTAATATAAATACCTGGGACAATTCCACACAAATTTACCTAGTCCCAAATGAAGCAAAGCTTGTGTTATGGTAACTAGACAACGATATATTTACTTAAATAGATAGATATATACTAAATACATAGGACATCCAAGACTAAGGTACAAATATCCGTGTTCATCACACAAATATCTGCCCTCAGCGGGATTCGAACCCGCGACCTTATGTTGTTAACGTTATGCCTGCTATTTCCAGGTATTTGAACGAAAATTACTTGTATGTTTTTTATTGTGCTACAGGCATTAGGTACATCACAGAATAATAACTAAAGCGTAGAAGTAAGGTATTAATAAGAACTGCTGACACGTTGGATGCACTCTTTCGTCATATGTATTAAACGCTGTGCTAAAAAGAGGCAAACATAGTTCCGTCACTTTCTTTTTTTGTAAGGTTGTACCAGGGCTATGTACTTGTAGGTCCCAAAGTCCCAATATACTACAGACAAATTAAAAAGTAAGACACAGTGTATGATTGCGTCAGGATAAAGTAGCTCTCATATATTGACGTATAATGTTTACATGGCGTCTCATCGCAAGTTGTAGTGACTCTCTGTGTTTAAATATTATTTTTGAACCTATTTCGAAACTATTAATAGTTTTGATTTTGATCATTGCGAGTGAAGTGAAAAATGCCCTGTTATGTTCCTGGTTGCAGTTCACACGCTTCCAAGAAAGAAAATGAGCGTGAGATTTTGAAATTCCATCGGTAAGATGTTTTTCATGACAAAAGTTTTTGTGAAAGTTTTCCGTAGTGATTAAATGATATTATTAATGTAAGATTCCATTATTTTTGCTATAAATGTACCCGAAATGTTAAAATACAACCGTTTAAGAAAGTTATTCTGTATGTTTACATTGTGTGATAGTGATGTCCCAACTGCTAGTGTAAAGTATCGATATAATTATGTGGAACTTCCCGCTTAGATTTTATAATAAGCCTTTACCACTGGGAATTTCCGGATATCTTTCCTTAGTAGATGTTTATTGAGTTAGGATATATACCACAATGAAAATTTAAATACTGAATTTTTGACTCAGTGGCTTAGCCTGTTCATATATGTATTGATTTTGACTACAATATATCTCTTATACGCCTTGTACGGTAACTATAGGATAAAAAGTGTTCCTGTACTGTATTCTGCCACAATCCATTCTAATAGCATTATAGGTACGGCTAATCTATATTTGAATTCTACTGGGAACCGATTTATTAATTTGAGTTAATAAAATATACAGAGTATCAGTTACATAATTCAATAGATTATACAAAAACAGTAATGCTTAAACTTGCTTTATACTATTGATTTCAGAATTCCTGAGGATGTTGCTTTAAGAAAAAAGTGGCTAGATGCAATCTCAAGAACGGATTTATCTTCTAAAATAAAAGGCAGAAAAGTGTGCTCTAAACATTTTACTACATCATGTTTCTACAACATACAAAAAGGATTTAAAAAAAATTGTTAATAACAACTATTTGTCATGCATATTTAAAAATAAGTATTCACCATGTAACAAAAAATGTAGCGAAAGCGAAACCCAAAGAAAAAAATCGAACATTTTTGACAAAAACAATACAACTAACAAAAAATTAAAAAATATATATACAGTGTTTTGAATAACATTATCCCTTGTTTTACCATCCTCTCTCCTTTTAAATATTTATTTTATTCTGTTTTTTGTATTTGTTGTTATAGCGGCAACATAAATACATGATCATTTCAACTGTCTTAACTATAACGATTCGTCACATAAATATAAAGGTAAAATGTTCATATTCAATGTATTATTAAAAAGCACAAAACCTCAGACACCCCAACTTATTTTTATTATAAAAGAATTATAGAAAATAGTTAAAAAAAAATCGCAGATTACTTACAATACCTATTAGCCTTTTTTTTTTGTTGTTGGATTTCTGGAAACGTTATGTATTTACACACGCTGATTGCAAGAATCCAATGTATGCATGCACGTGTATGAGTAGGTTAGTAGCTAATGTAGATAGCTCATTCGCCTCTGATAGAGTTAAGCAAATTTAATTATAGCGTAATATTTTTTTAAATTTTGTTAAAATTTGACCCCTATTTTTTTTTTGTGGATTCGATTCTGAACAAACTAATTTCAGGTTTTGTGCTTATTCATTAACACGTTGTATATCTGTGCGGTTCATGAGATATAGCCTGGTGACAGACGGACGCACAGAGGAGTCTCGTGAAGCGGGTCCCGTTTCTACCATTTGGGTAACCTTAAAAATATAAAAGATATCTTCCATAATAGCGGTTGTCAAATTGAGCTATAAAAAACAAAGGTGCTATGTACGTAAAACCCTATTGTAAAACAATTATCGATAACAAATATTTTTAGTTCGATATAATGCCACACACTACGCAAAAATGACATATTGCACAATAGATACATTGTATAGCCAACCCGGGTACAACCCTGTGAATTTGGAAGCTATAGTGATATGTCTGACTCTTTTTAGCACAGCGTTTAGTACATAAGACGAAAGAGTGCATCCAACCTGTCAACAGTTCTTATTAATACCTTACTTCTATTCTTTAGTTATTGTTCTGAGAGGTACATAAAACACAGTCCAAGTTTAGTAATCAAGCTTGAAACTTGAAATCATAAAGAAAAGAGGTCTGTAAGTCTACACATGAAACTATTTTAAAAAGCCAGTTGCATTCTACAATTATATGTTTAAATTCGTTTTTAATATTCCTATGATAGCAAAACATACGGCTCGCCTGGAAGTGAGCGGTTCCCAAGACCGCTCATGCTAAATCCATGATCCTAGAAGTGATAATCTCAGTTTAAAAGGTAGAGTTTGATTGTAACAATGACGTTGTATGGACTAGTTTTGTGAAAAATAACATTTTGACAGTTGTCAGAAGTTGTCCAATATTCAATTTTACACGAAAATGTTGAAATCAATTGGGTTGAGTGTCCGTAATACATTGAAATATAAATCAAGTTTAACTTCAAAATCATATTGTTGTTTCCCTAGGGATGTAACAGACCCGCACACTAAAGCCACCATCACGTACAACGGAGTGCGGGTGGCCACCGAGGAGACCGACTGCCCAATGGCCTGTATCTCTCTCTTCATTGAAGCCGGACCCAGGTTCGAAACCGCCTGCAACAACGGTATTACTCATTTCATTCAACACCTCGCATTTAAAGGATTCAAGTCTTTGCCGAGGGAGCAGCTTGAAGAGGTGCTCTTCAGTAAGGGTATAAAGTTCACAGCGGAAACTCAGAGAGAAATTCAGATATTCTCAGCGCGCTGCCCCGTAGAAGAGGTACCTTGCGTGCTGGGTATTTTGGCTAATATAATCACTAATTTGGACACTAGCGAGGCCAATTTAGACGAGGCAAAGCGCACTATTTGCTTGGACATGATTGATAAGGATGACGACCCCCGACAAGTGACGTTTGATTACCTGCATCAGACCGCATTTCAAGGCACATCTTTAGCGCAGCGGGTCATTGGACCCTCCAAGAACATCAGTCGGTTCAATTGTGACTACGTGGGCCAATGCCTCAGCGAGTACTACCAGCCATACAAACTGTGTATTGCCGCGTCAGGCAACCTGGAACATGAACAGCTGGTGCGACACGTCGACGCTCGATTCGGGAAATTGCCTTATGACTTGGGTTCTGACGACGTGCTCCCGTGTCGGTTCACGGGCTCACAAATAATGTACAGAGACGACTCTATGCCATTCGCTCATATTGCTATAGCTGTGGAGGTCCCTGGATTTAATAGTCCCGATTTTTTGCCTCTATTAGCGGCTGCGTATATGATAGGGAAATGGAATAAAAGCCAAGCTGGAGCCAATTGGTACGGGGGGCCTCTGGCTAAAGCCGCGTCCGCTGGGTACCTCTGTGACAGCTTCGAAGCCTTCTACATTCCCTACAGCGACACTGGCCTATGGGGCATTTACTTCGTGTCCAAATCACTGGAAATAGAAGACATGTTGTATAACGTTCAGAGCGAATGGATGTACATGATGTCTATGTGCCAACACAGTGATGCTATAAGGGGCGTGAACGCTGCCAAAACTATGATGGCTTGTGCTCGTTCGGGAGCCATTAACTCCTCTTACGATATTGGGTACCAGATGATGTACTCTTGCAGTAGAAGGTCAGCTCAAGATATGTTTGAAGGACTGTGCAGTGTGAAGGAGCACGCCATTAGAAAGGTAATGGAGAAGTATGTGTATGACAAGTGCCCGGCGGTGGCTGCCGTAGGGCCGACCGAGGGCCTGCCTGAGTACACCAGGATACGAGCAGGCATGTACTGGCTCAGGCTGTGAGGTGAGCTTTTTGTAACCCTATCGAACATTCCTTGATGATTATATTTTTAATTTTTTGCTTATTATCGTTGATTTATCCATTTATTTCTGTTTTTTTGTATTATGCGGACCCTGAGTGTCATCTACATGTCACGAAAGGAATTCGCCAATTGCCACGCGGTATTGCACAGCGTCACCATCTATATCATGGCTTCAGCGCATGGCTGATAGATGGCGCTCTGCTAAAGCGATGCCAAGTGTATTAACCCTTCTGTAATACTTTAAATCTTATCAAACAATGATTCCTATTGAGAACATTAAATGCATCACAATTTCATATACTTTCACGCCAGCAACGGTAACCTCACGAAACCTTCACACGTGAATGTTCAACTAGGCATCTTGTATTGTATATGTCTTGTATTTATCTAGACAAAGGTGCAATATCTCCCACTTACCAGGTACTCATTTGGATCGCATGATTGTAGAATTTGAGTTCAGATAAGAGTAAAATAACAGTGATTCCTGAAAGTATCCTCATTAAAATCAATAAATATTTACATGAATGCAAAAACAACTGTATTTAAGAAAAGTAGCTCCATTTCTTTGCGCCCATTTTGCATCGCCAATAGATGGCGCTGTTATTATATTTTTTAAGTTATGTTGTTTTATATATCAATTGCATTATTATCACGCCGTCTTATTTCAGTGCATACAGCTACTACAAACTACCTAGATCAATTCAATCGGACGGTAGTATTAGTGCTTGAGAAACGGCAATGGAATCGCCATCGCTGTCATGTTGGCACGTGTCAGACGGCGAGTCAATCATATCACCTAAAATACATACATACATTCATATCATCACGCCGAGTCCCTAACGGGGTAGGCAGAGAGTATAGTGCACCAGTTCTCTCTAGACTTGCATACCTCTTTGGCTTCGTCCACATTCATCAGTCTCTTCATACATGTACCTAAAAAAGGTCTCCATTAATTGGCATGGCGCCAAATGACGAGCAGGTTCTCGCAGGCTCCAGGGAAGCAGGCCCAGTAATACCGTGTTGCTTAAAATTCTTGCAAAATCGCAATCGTAAGTTTGGCGGTCCGTAGGAGATGCCGTAGTCTTTTAAAATTGCAATAAATAAGGTCATTTATTTTATCTCTGAACCGCATTAGTTAGAATTGCAAAAATATTATCTTGAAGCTTTACATACAGTATGTTGGACTGGACGGTCCAGTGGCAGCAGTATGGTGGCGCCCTAAGAGCAGATCGCGCTATGGTTTCGTTCCCTGCCAAGCAAAGTGGGCTGTTGTGTTATCGTATGTTTATTGTTCTTGATGCCGTCATTTTAAATTATTAAAAAAAATTCTCAAATACTTGGGATGCTGGCTGTTTTCTCGAGTGTTCAGTTTTTTCCTGGTTCATTCATAGCAGGAAAAATCTGAGAAAAATGCTGTGTAATAGCTAATAATTAATATACCTCTCTCTCTCTCTGCTAAAGTTATTATCTTTTCCATCGTTCGCGCGAAAGAGGAACCAACTTTCGCATTTATAATATTGGTAGATATGCCCACTCTTCGGTGTGAAAACATACATTATTATGCCTTTCTTTACATACATATCATCATATATTTTTTCAATAGAACATTCGCTGAGGCCTCCAGTACATATATCGCGGCAAGAAATAGTCAGTTAGGCCTCCCTCAAAGCATTCATAGATATCATCACGCCGAGTCCCTAACGCGGCAGGGAGAGAGAATATATATACAATTTTATTAATTAACTCTAGAATTTGTCCATTTACCGATATAACACACTCAGTCACTTGTTTATCTCTTTCGAATACTAGAACCGTCTTGCCAGCGTTTAGGCGTTGCCTCTTCTTTTCACATTCTTCTTTCATTATGGTTACTTGTGTCTGCAATTCGCTTTGTAAATGACGTGGGTCAAACAAGGGTCTATCTATATCTGCCTTTTATACGCCAATGACGCCAGTAAAACCGCGTCATTGGCGTATAAAAGGCAGTTGACCACTAAGTTTCCCATTTTTTATGCACATCCGTTCTTTTTTAATGCTCTAAGACAGTTGTCTTGATATGTAATGAACAGCCAGGCAGACATGATAGACCCTTGTTTGACTCACGTCTTCACATTAAACCAGGGTGACATCTCACCCTCGACCCTAACGCTCACCCTGCTATCACTATATAGTGATTTCACGACATGTATTAGGGAACTGCTCACTACATATCCAGGCAACACGTCCCAAAGTTCTTTTCGTACGACTCTATTAAATGCCTTCTCTAAGTCGACGAAAGCGCAGAAAACTCTGGTTAATTTCCAAAAATTTATCCACGATTCCGCGGAGCGAGAAGGTTTGATCCATACATCTTCTTCCTGGTCTAAATCCACCTTGGGATACCCAGAGAAACCTTTCGGATCGCTCTTCCATTCATGCATGCATTCTAATCGTCAGGATCTTCGTGTATACCTTACTTTTTAAGGTGACCAAGCTGATGGCTCTGTAGTTTGAGTAGTCAAATCGTGATCCTTTTCCTTTATATCCTTTATAGAAAGGCACGATGACTGCTCGCCTCCAGTCGTTCGGGACATCGCCCATTCTCCAGCAAAGGTTGCATAGCAAATAGATGACGTCCCAGACCGCTGGTCAACTGTACTTGACAATCTCAGCTGTGATCCCATCTATTCCCGCTGCTTATACACATTTCAACCTTCTTATCTCTTACATCTTTCCCATACTTATAAATCTTAAAGTGAGCCCAAATAAGTCTTGAAATCACCGCATCATAACTTATCATTCATCTTGTCAAGCGGCTGGATAGTAGAATTCCTAGTGTCTGGCAGGTGTGCACGGTGTTTCCTGACCACAGCTCTAAATTCGCGCCAGGAAGTTCGTCCATTTCGCTACCCTTCCGCTGGGTTTATAGCAAGAACACTACATCTAACTCGCTCGCTTATCTTCAGCCATACCTCCGTCAGACACTCTGTGTCATTGGTTGGTGGTCCCCAACGCTGTTCTGTGCCGGATTTTCTGCACCAGCGAGGACGGACCGATGCCCTTAATCTCGGGGGAACGCCCTAACAGCCGTCCGGCCTATGCACAACGAGTAAAATCTTTGCGAAGTTGTCTAGTTGTTAGAGCTCCTGACTACGACACATGAGGTCGCCAGTTCGATTCCCGCTGAGGGCAGGTATTTATGTGAGGTACAGAGGTATTTGTACTTTAGTCTTGGATGTCCTATGTGTGTATATATATATATATATATATATATCTTTATAAGTAAATATATCGTCACCATAACACAAGCTGTGCTTAATTGAAACATAGTCCCACCATGTCAATTTATGTGGAATTTTCTCAAGGTATTTATTATAAGGTATTTATTTATTTTGATCTTAATTAATTGCTATTTACAATAAAAAAATCAAAGTACTCTAAATTAAAGTTACAATTACATTGTAATTAACTAGGTCCGAATGCTACCGATGTTAGGATAACACTGAGAAACATATGAAATAAATATTAGAAAATAATGTAACAACTAAGGAATCTGGTTCGTGAAGGTTGTACTCGCTAACTCGGCGCCAGGTGCATTTGCGTGAGAACGCTGGTTTCTGTGGGGACCAGGGAATGGGTAGTTGCAATGTCTCGTGGTCAGCAATTATGCAAGTGGGTGTGTGGGTACTACTTATTAACCTCTGCCTACCCCTTCGGGGACCCTTGGGGGAAGGCGTGAGATCCATTATTCCTGAGCCTGAAAAGAATTCTGCTGTTTGTGCTTTGCAACTATGTAAGTATCAACCGTGTATATTAAAATTACATTATGTTAAACATGTCTCACATTTACTACGTACGGACGTACTGTTTTATTGCGGCTATAATTATTGTTTAAGACCTAGACCTGTTAAGATTTGGTCAAAGAATGTGGTGAATAGAAACAGTGGCGTGCAATTTGAGTAGTCGACTGCAAAAAGTAGTCGAATGCGAAAGAAAGTGATTAGTGAAAGTGAAACAAGGTGTCCCTGCGGTTCATCCAATGTGTTTTTTCTGAACTTCAATGTCTGAACATCTTGCGACAATCTGAAAAGAAAGGCGTATGTAAAGTCAAAGCTGCCGCGTTGATACCTAAATATGTGTAATGAATAGGGTATAATGAATTTCAAGTTTTTTTTGATCGGCGTTCTGTTTTCGTGGTCTATACATCGTCAAGATGCTTCAAAACTTTGCCTTTTTACCTGCAAGTAAAAATGCCTAAACATATTTTTTTTTTAGTTTTAGTTAATCTAACTCTTATGATAATAATATATCTTCACGCCTTTCTACAAGTGTGTAGGTGTTACCCACACACCTTTCCGTTGAAAATATATTTAAGGTGCAAACGTGACAGATGGCAAGTCCATCGCCGTTACTCGGGCAGGACAATACGTCTTTGAATTTCTTCATAAACGTACGAAAGTTTCCTCTCGATTTAGTATGTTTTCTAAAAATATGTCCGCACAATTATCCGTAAGTGCAGATGTAGGGTAAATTGGAGCCCTACAAGGCTGCGGCCCAAACCAGTTGGCTACGACCATAGCCATAAGCAATACAACTAATTTTAATAAAATAAAATATATAGATATGCTTTATATTTCTCACAGTGCAGTAACACCCCCGCGTTGGGCGCCAAAAAGTGGGCATTCTATATATTTATTTATTAATTACTTTTTGACTTTGAAACTAGTCATTCGTTTTGCCCCAATACAGTGTAATTTGAAAGACAATAATGCGAAGAAGCTTTTAGAACACTAAAACGATTGATTAAATGCATATATTTTTCTAGTGTAGTATCGGTGTCTCACTGCGGGTATTATGATTAATATTTACAAGGTCTTCCTCTGTCTGAGGGTCATTGCATAGCGAGCCTGGGCCAGCCTGGCTGTATTACTAAACATCTTTGTTGGTCCAGCACTCTGATAGATTTTATTAAATTTTAAACACTCGAGAAAACAGCATCCCAAGTGTTTTACAAAAATTAACAAAGTCATTTATCATGACTTTGCATAGGGAACAGTAACGCGACACGAACGGTAACGCCGTCTTATGTGTAGCCGGGAACGAAACCATAGCGCGATTTAAATATAAAGTAGCTCCATCTAGGGGTGGGAAATAAGTCACGCCCGCCACTATTCTAGGTGCTTGCAAACTGCCCGCTGGACTTCCAATTTCAACATGTTTGTATATTATTCTAACTACTGCAAAACTATATTAAAACACTCTTTGCAACCAGCATTGACAATACATTCAAGGAAATAAAATGTGAATCAAATGTTTCATTGTAAATCAAAACAATCAACGATGTTCCTCTTAATTAACTGCAAGCCTTTTACAGCCCCAATTGCAGTCTTCGTAACTTCGTGACTTCGCTATCAGAAATTATTTTTTACACAGACAGAACCTGCCGGAGCAACATTGAATACCTAACTCCAAGAGATTCGGCGAATCATTAACCTTTCATTATAGTGCCATTTTCTTTTTCACCTCCTTTCTATTTGAGCGCACGTCTAGCTCAACATTATAAAACTGCAGTACTATCCACTCCCTTCCCTTCCTTCCTTCCCTCAGACACTTATTATCCTATTTAATGGTGTTTACAGAGCTTTTCACAATAGCATCCACCGTGAAAGAAAAGTTCCACGATCGCATTCGATAGACTAGTGGCAGCGTCTCGGTACGAAAATACCTAACATAATACACCCTGGTTTGACCCCCGTCTTCACATCAAACTAAGAGTTTTCTTCAGCGAACGATCAGGCTGTGGAATGAGCTCCCCGTTGAGGTTTCCTTGGAGATTACAGCATGGAGTTTGAAGAACAGAAGGGTGGGAAAAGATTCCTGCAGGGTCGGCAACGCGCCAGTGATACCCCTGTCTTTGCAACCGTCCATACGCGGCGGTAACCGCTTACCTTCAGGCGGACTGCATGCTTGTTTGCCACCCATGTGGTATAAAAAAAACACCAGGGTGAAAACTCACCCTTAACCCTAACGCTCGCCCTGCTATCAGTATATAGTGATATCACGTAATGGAGTAGGGAACTGCTCACTCCATATCCAGGCAACTCGTCCCAGAGTTCCTTTCTTATGACTCTGGACTTATTATCTTCCCTCCTACAGTCTACAGTTACCTCTAACGCTTCTGAGCTATTATTTCTTTCGTGCGTTCTGTTTTTATATTCACATAATTGTATGCGCCAAAGTTTGTCAAATGTACCTAGATGTTTTTATTGCTCAATTGTGTTTTCCATTTTGTTGATTGTATGTAGGTATAATGGTGATTCTATATATTATTGTGTGATTATTACTGGAGATTTTAAAGTAGGTAAGTAAGCCGTAGTGGCCGAGTGGTTCGAGCAGTTGCCTGCGACGCAAAGATCGCAAATTCGAATCCCGACTGTACGAACGAGTTTTTCTGAACTTAAGTAAGAAGGAAAACATCGAGACGAAACCTGCATACGTCTGAGAAGAAATTCAAAGGCATATGTATAGTCGTGCTTGAGTAACGGCGATAGACTCGCCATCTGTTACGTTGGCACCTAATATACCTCTGGCGGAAAGTAGGTGTGTGGGTATTACCTATACACCTCTGCCTACTCCTTGGGGGACCCTTGTGGGAAGGCGTGAGGATATATTATTATATATTTTAAAGTATTATAAGTAATGCAGATGTAATAACTTAATTTTATTTTATTCCTTTTAGAATAATAAGTAATAATTACATGACAAGAATGCAATACAAGTTAAGAAATGTTCACTGAACGTTGCGTTGCACGTTCAATGGTAAGCTCTAAAGTAAATTTCTGTAATATTAGTTATTTGCCATGAGAACAATCACTAATACAGGTCGATAATTAACTAACTCGAAGTTATGTAAATGGATAAATAGAGTTAAATTCATTCAATGTTTATTTTAATAATTTCTACCTAATAACGCTTTCTATCTTACTATTAGCTACTATTAGCTATTTAATCAGCAAATTTCCTATATTTTCTTTAAAATGATATTAACTATATATTAACACTAAGAAAATCTATACCTGCTGAAAGTTATGGCACTATATTCCAAACCTTAAAATGCGATTATCTCGAAACACTTTTTAGATTTAGTTAATTTTCGCTCTACGGGGACGATATATAGATTATAAAATAAAATATTTAAATTAAAATATTTTGTTACAGTGACATACTTACGTCACCAGATTTTGAAGCCGGGTGGTGTAACGGTAGCACCATGAGCTTCAGTGTTCATAGACTGTGGTTGGAATCCACACTCGGCTAGGATGATTACAAATGAGTTATTTTATATTTATTATCTTTTATTAAACATTAAGAGAGATTTAGTTCAATTAGAGAATCAACTCAAAAAAAAAGTGTGAATTTAAGAAATACATAAGCGTAAATAAATAAATAGGTACTTAACACGATAATTATATCTCATAAGCAGTGCCCCCCGATTTTACCCGCGTTTAATTTGTACATACCCATATACTACACAATTAGGCAGCTTCTGTTAGACCCAGCAATCTGCATAAGTATCAGTGAAAACCACGTCTAAATCGGTCGAGCCGTTTCGTGGATTAGGAGAATAAACAGACAGACAGCAATATGTATTCTATAATATTCTCATATGCATTTATAAAAAAAAACGTTGCTTTTCTACGACTAACTAACTAACCCGACTTAATTTATATGCATACAAGTTGTGCCCGTGGCTTCATCCGCGTAAAATTAGATTTCATTGGTAGTTGTTTTTAAGACACACTATGTTAGTGACCAAATGCAAAGAGTGCTGTAAATTGTTATTTTTAGTTCACAAGTGTCCATTAGATGGCGCTTACCTAAAATAGAATGAGCTATGGTTTCGTTCGGACTATATACTATTTGTGTTAGTTAATTATTATTAAACCTGCTTGTTTATAATCAGATCTCAGTACGAGACAGAATTTCAGAACGCAGTACGCAGTCGTTGATTTAATAGTACCGTAAACTTTCTAGCGTATCTAAGCTAAGCAGGACATAACATAATATTTTATATTTTGTAGAATTATGTAGATTATGTAGACTAGATACACCCCGAGTGTCCTCTATATGTCACGAAAGGAATTCCAAAATTGCCACGCGTTTTAGCACAGCGTTGTTGCACTGATGTCATGGCTTCAGCGCACGGCTGGTAGATGGCGCTTTTAATAATCTTATCTAATAACTAGCTGTCCCGCCCAGCTTCGCCCGGGTGAAAAGTAAAAATTTCCTGAAACAATCGCAGCGCCACCTATCTGGTCCAATTGTGATGTAAGCTCTCCTATCTTTTAAGTTGGATGAAACTGCACACGGTGTGCAAATTTGATTGAAATCGGTTAAGTTGTTTAGCAGTCCATCGCGGACTTAATTTTTTTTTTTTTATACCACTTGGGTGGCAAACAAGCATGCGGTCCGCCTGATGGTAAGCGGTTACCGCCGCCTATGGACGCTTGCAACACCAGGGGTATCACTCGCGCGTTGTCGACCCTGCAGGAATCTTTTCACACCCTTCTTGAAGAACTCCATGCTGTACTCTCCAGGGAAAACCTCAACGGGGAGCTCATTCCACAGCCTGAGCGTTCGCGGAAGAAAACTCGTGTTTGTTTGTTTGCCCTCGCTAGAGGACCTGCCCTAAAGTATTGCATAGCCCATTTTATTTAATTGTATTTTATTATATTGTGGTATGGTAACATTCACGTCATATTAAATGAAATATTTAATTCACAGTTAGTTACATAACATGATGTTTACATGTATGTACATACATACATAGTGATTGAATCGCGCGATCGCTCACGTGATATTGGCATGCGAATGTTTCCATAAAATATTCCATTAGCAAATAAATTTCGTGACGCCAGAATACTGAATGTATCAATTACTAAGAAGCGATTACCTTAAGTGGAGCACGTAAACAAACAAGTACTGCCTGTACAACATTACGCTGCTATTACTTTCTTTAAGAAACGACTATCTTCTTCTTCTATCGTCTACCTACATTCTCCTAGGATTGGTAAGGAAAGTTGCGAACGTGACGTGAACAATGATGACGTGAACGTTTCCTGTTCCGTAATCGGTGCGGTGTGACAAAGTCTTGTAATTAATATGTTCATATTTGTGTATTCTCTGGTGAGTACTTAAAAGTGAGGTCAAAGTGTGAAATATACGCCAGACCTCCTCATCAGCGGCGGCATACGGTCACTACGGCTCAAGCGATTTTCCTGAACTACGAAATCCTTCCTGCTACGAAATCCTTCCTGCTACGAAAATATTCGAAGTAAATATGCTGAATTAATAGAATGAGCATATTTACGAGTCTTGTGTTGCTCCTGCTGAGCACACGCTGCACTGACAGCCACTGAAGTGTACGAGAGGTGAGATGGAGCTAGTTTGTTTACACTAGTAGTAGTCAACAGTAAAGGCCCAACAACCAGGACACCGATGATAGATTCGCCATCGTCTACAATCACCGCACTAGGTATCAATATAGTTGTAACTTGCTAGGCCCCGACGATTCTCTCTTCTTCATGTCACATCCTATACACTTCGCCGGCGAAGTATAGTTTCGAGTTCTCGAAAATATACTTCGATAAATACATTTAAGTAACACGGAAGTAATACTCATTATTTCTTATGTTTATTCCAAAGCGAAGCCATTTTAGTAGGTCTTATCTTTGTTTAAGTTCATCGATTTTGTAATTAGCTTTATAATGTTCTTATACCGGATATCTCAGAAAAAAGAAAGTATATTAGTCTTCTGGAAATTAACTCACTTTTCAGTTTTTTTTAATACAACATATCCTGTACAGACGTCCTTATTAACCTTTGCATTCATAATATTTTTAGAATTAATATTACAGTTATGGTAAAAAACATTAATATTTGCATTATTATTTACATTACATATTACATTACGCATTTATTGTAATGTAATATGTAATCACACACAATAAATGCGACTCTATACACTTCTCATACCACGCATTGAGCCTAGCCGGTATACCTACTGTGGTATCGAAATTGGGAACTGTCTGTGACGACATTGATGTGAGTAAAGAATTTGCAGCGTCAGTCGATTAACATTATCCAGCTTACACAGGCGCAATATAAGGCGAAGGGCTTAGATTGGGGCCTCGCTATTCTTATATTGGTTTAAGTGCATTCTACTCGTGACGGTCAAATTGATTGGGAAAATTACCAGTATCATTAACCTGACTTCACTTCCAATTACTGACTTAAGGAGCTTTGCTACTTACTACTTTCTAGAGATGTATTATTATTTTATAAAAATAATGATCGGTCCTTGGCTCTAGCCGTCGATATCTGGGACCCTAATTCCTATACCGGTGGGCCCTTGCTAAATACCTATATATGTTTTTTTATTCAGGTTGTAACAGTGGCTCGAATGTGTGATAGAACACACTGAAAGGAATCTAACTTGGAAAACAAAGTAATTATTTTTATCACGTTATTAATAGTTTCTGATATGGACCCATAAAACTAAGCTTTATTTCGGAGTTACTCCCTTTAATAATGTTATCATTTTGTTATCTTTGGAGCTATGTGTATATGTTTTAACACTCAGCACCCGACAATTCTAGAAGGCAACTATAATATTTTTTTAGATACCCTGTATATTGGTATATACATATGTAAATAATATTTTATAAGTCAAAGTCGAGTTAAGAACTCTATTAAATATAGTTAATAGTGATAATAAATTTAGTTTTGTAGGAGTAGCGTTAGATAGCTTATTAAAGAATAGAAGGGGTATCATATGTTAAGAACGATTTTCGATCTAGGGTTCCATTGACGAAATATTAAGCTAAATAAATAGACCTTAATATTCGAATCGAATTTTGATTAGGCATGTATGTGTCCGTCTCTTCTACCAGCTAAACTGTTGTTTGTAAATTTATGAAGAAAGCTGGTAGATTTTATGATTAATTTAAAAGAAAGATTATCACTGCTTTGCACAGGGCGGTAGGTGTACGCCTCCTTAGTCAACATGCATTGGAGTGTGTCTATTGTTCGTTACGTCCATGGCCCTAATGGATCGCTAGTGAGTAACGAGCGGCGGTCACGCGATCTGCTTCGCTGTGAAGCGGGAATACAGCCCATTTTACTGTAATTACTCCACTAGAATGGTCCGATTTTATCTTCCCTATACAGAGACGTTTGATAGAGTACTTTCATATTGAATATCAACTATACATATAAGGAGAATAACTGCCTGACTGTGAATATTAAAGAGAGGAGCGAGGATGGAAACTATGTGAGAGCTAACTAGCTTTATTACTTTTGCTATAGGTATAATTTAGGTGCCGACGTAATGGATGGCGAGACCGTCGCTGCTTAGTTTCTTCTCGAACGTACGCAGGTTTCCTCTCGATGTTTTCCTTCGCCGTAAAACACTTGGTGTATGAATCACTGTACTTAAGTTTAGAAAACCTTATTGATACGAACTTGGAATGCTTGTGTTGCACATGACTCGAACCACTAGGCCACCAGGGTTTGAGTATGAAAGATGTGTGTACCCGAGTTAAATATCTTAGATCTTACGGAATCTGAGAAATTACGTTTATATGAGTATCCATAATTTCAGCAGCGTATGACTTTGCCTGACCTTTCAATCAATAAGGGAAGGGATGAAATAAAACAATATGTACAGTATACAGCAATAGTGTATTTCAAGTGTTACACAAAACAGTACAGAGTACGTTGTTTGGCGCTTTGCCGAAGGCTGTGCGGGGCGTCTACAAACAATATTTATGCCAGAGGAACATTGGCAGTCTGACAGTGAGTTCGAACCACACCGTTGGAATAAGAGTCTTAACTGAAGGTAGCAGAAGTGTAATTTGCAATGTTCGATGGTCGAGTGTGAGCGTTAATTCCCGTAGACTAAGAATCGAAGTGTTCCTCTTTTTACGGCAGTAGGAGGTAAGTATTTATTTAAACAGCTTGGTCTGTACCTTACATTATGCCTTAAAATGTCCTTTTAGTACAAAGCGCCGACCAACATACGAGTAATTAGACACGAATGCACCCTAGAGTTTAAAATTGGCACCTAAAATATATCTCTGGCGGAAAGTGGGTGTGTGGGTGGATAATACATACACCCCTATGCCTACCCCTTCGGCGACCCTCGTGGAAAGGCGTGAAGATATATTATAATTGCCGTGGTGGCTGAGTGGTACGAGCAGTTGCCTGCGACACAAAGATCGCAAGTTCGATTCCCGACTGTACCAATGAGTTTCTCTGAATTTAAGTACAGTGATTAGCCACACCACGATCTTTTCGGTGAAGGAAAACATCGAGAGGAAACCTGCATACGTCTGAGAAGAAATTCAAAGGCGTATGTATAGTAGTGCTTGAGTAACGGTGATGGACTCGCCATCTGTCACGTTGGCACCTTAAATATATCTCTGGCGGAATGTGAGTGTGTGGGTATTACCTATACACCTCTGTCTACCTTGTGGAAAGGCGTGAGGATTTAAATTATTCAAAAAATGGGGTTGATTTCAGTAGATACCTTTATATTAATTGTGAAATTACAAATATTAAATTTGATTAGTAGATTACGCCTCGGGGTGGTATCAGCCACCGCTATAAATACGTCTATGTAACAACCGAGTATATCCGAACGTAGTAGGTACATTCGGATATTCTATTTACTTTCTCACTTTCTCGATATTCGATGTTTCCTATCGAAGTTCCATAGCTTTCAAGGAGTTGGGTGCATTGCTTTGTAATTCTGGGCATAACTTTTATCTTTGAGAATTCTGACTTTAGTTGAGTTTTATTCATTCATAACATTCTTTATCGAAGCTCGATAAGGAATGGTTATTGAACTTGGGCACCAAAACGAGACAAGAAATAAAATTCAGCTTTATGTTTATGGATAGAAAGGCGAGAATAGAAACATGTGCTTTATTTATTACTTTATGTGCATTCGTGTCTAGTGAAGTTTTTAACATGCTCTTTACGATAAATGTTATAAAAAAGGATTACAAAATAACAGCCAGATATCCGACAAAACACTTAGATATGCTATTATAAAGGTTCCAAAACGTTTCAGTCATAATTTATAAGAAATAGTCGTTACCAATATTTTTAATTATCAATAGTTTTCACAGCTCTGGAACGAGGTCGATTAGCTCTCGTCATGTTGTTGATATTATTGTCATCAAGACAAATTATTATAAGGAAATTAAACAAGTAATTAGGAGACTTAAATTTTACAACTCTGATGCCATTTAAGTACATTCTGTATAACAATAAAAAAATAATCAACTGGACCACTATGTATAGGCAATAAAATTGAGTACAATACAAACACACGCCCTTGTTATTACTGGGATCGTGTACACAAGTAAAATTGATTCACTTTTAAGTGCCAATGTTTTACTAGGTTTATTTCCATAGGTACAGTTAGTTAAGAAAAACAAATAAGGAGCTTCAATGGCTTTCAATTCCTTAAACAACGTTTACATAGTTATGTTAAATACGTTACCTCATCGTCCAAAGAAACATTTTAATTGTCAAAAATGTATTCACTACCTACACTCTCGGGAGTTACCAACGTTTTTTATTACAATATAGTTAAATAGAATAGTTTCTTGTGTTTATATACTTTCATTTTCTAAAATCTTCACATTATCTTTTTTTCTCTCTCAACGCTTTTACCTTCCATTCAATTCCAATTCCAAAATCAAACTGTAGCTTAGTCGACATCAAATGATAGAAAACAGGGCAATTTCACCTTGAAACATGGCAAATGGAATGTAGCTAGTTGTATTTTTAATGGAAATTAAAGAGCATTCGGTTGAGCACACCTTAGCTTTGCTGTAATTAAGGCAGAGCTTGAAACAACTACTATACGGCTGAAGACGCAAGGATTAAGAATAAGTGCTTAGTCCACAGTGAACATCTATCATGCAACTACAACACTGAATACACCAATTCTAAATGTTTAAGAGACAACTGCGGTACATTAATATAACTTCCATCAAAAACTTGTAATGATACGCTCATTTTAATGGTGTTATGAAGCGAATGACATAACGATCACCAACGGCGTGGTGAATTTTAAAGGGGTGTTTACATCATAGTTTTTGATAGATGATACAGAGACAGTTGCTGTGTGCTATCGCTGCCTAACTCAGACATTTAATATGAATATAATATTAACCTTAGACAGGAGTGCCGAACCTTTGCTTAGTGTACGTCTTTCTTGCAAAAGTTTCTCTAGTGTATATTGCTCAATGAATGCTATGAATCGAATTCCTTTAAACGTTACAGAAGTGTGCTTCCCCTTAAGTGTTAATTCTTGGTTGATCTAAAGCCCTGCATTATTCCGGATCCATTGAAACAAAAGGTATGGATTTCCGAAAATTGAATAACAAATCATCCATATCACTCTGGAACAGAACCGATAGGCAATGACGTCACACATTCGTCTTAATTCAGCAAGCGAAAGGTTCAACACCCCTGTCCAATATGTCGCCGTGTTATAAATTCCACTGCGCTAACATCGATACACATATCATGTAAAGTATATACACATCAATTGGAATCAAACCGATGGATTCGTCGCGTTTGTTGTATGTGTTTTGTTCGTCTGTCTGCCTTTATACTACATCTATACAAATATCTGTGTGTAATATTGAAATAACCGCTTTTAACTACATGCATATGAATATGTACACGGTACATACACCAAAAAAAGCATTTTTTTTATTTTTGCCTGTCTGTTTGTTCCGGCTAATCTCTGAAACGGCTGGACCGATTTAAATGGGACTTTCACTGGCAGATAGCTGATGTAAAAAGGAGCAACTTACGCTATACTTTTTATTTGAGAAACTAGACAATTTTGTTTTTATTCTCTGCGGACGCAGTCGTGGGCACAGCTAGTCATACATATATTACTTGATATAACCATAATATATACTCGGTATATAATACGAGATAGTAAATAATAAAAAATAATAAAGGATTCTTACATTGTTTTTTACATTAACAAAGATGGTAATCACAAAATGTAGCCGAGTTTATATTTGAAAGTGCAAGATAATTAAGGGAGTATAATAAAAAAATCCAAGATATTGTAATAACTGAGTTAAGGTAAAGGCAGACAGACTCGGGTTTGGACACATGTCTAGACGTATTCAGTATAGAACGCATTGCTGGTACAGTTGCCGTTGTCGTTGGGCGAGTCAGGGTGTTCCTCGGGCTCCACGCCGTTGGTGCGCATGTCATCACGGACCTGGGACCACAACGGGACCATATTATTTCACATTTGACATCAATGATGCTTACTTACACAAGTACTTGATAGGTTTCATACAATTGATTTCCTATCAGCCTAGAAGATTATGTAATAATTTAAGTTGATCCTTTGCGAGAGGCAAGTAACATTTTTAAAAGTTATTATCATTGTTCAGGAAAATGTTCAGTAGTATTTTATAGGGTCGTATTTTCCGGAAAACGATTGAACTTTTTTTATGTCAAATTATAAAGGCATGCATACATATGATCACGACTCTCTCATGGGGTAGGCAGAGAGAGAAGTGCGCCAGTTTTCTCTAGACTAACAGATTTCTGGCGCTTCATCCACATCGAGCAGTCCCTTCATACATACTCGTACTTTAAAGTTCAGCTGTATTAAATTCTGCTTGCTTAGTCCCTCTGCTAGTAAAGCGAACTTACTTTCGTTTCAAATACATAATTCCAACATGACAGTGTGATAAATCACTGTACTGTGCGGGCAATATTAGATACGGCATGAAGCAGGCGTTAGTAGTGTAATCACTGCGAAATGAGGCAGTGTAGCATGCACTCACAAGCGTGTGAATGTACTGCAATCACATTAGATGTGTTGCAAAACTATCATGCGAAATGAACCTCGTGAATACGAACAGGTTCACGGAGATAGGAAACGAGTTGTATTCACGTGCAGAGGCACTATTAGCTACCGTAATTACAGGTTCAGTTTCAGTCATATATTGCTTTGACGTAATCAGTGGCTGGCGTTGCTCACTCAATGTGACAGTGCTTTGAGAGTATGCACAAATAAATAATTAGCAAAGGTAATTAATCAAAACGCAGTATTTAATACTTTCACAAAATCTGGATAGTTATAAAATTCTTTGGACATTTCATATAGGTATGTAAAGATTCCCGCAGGGTCGGCAACGCGTGAGTGATATGACCTTGGTGTTGCAAGCGTCCATAGGCGGCGGTAACCGCTTACCATCAGGCGGACCGCATGCTTGTTTGTAACCCACGTGGTACAAAAACAAATTATTCAAGACTTGGCATATGCTACACTAACGACTGATTAACAAAACGTAATAGATAAATGGCACTTACACTCACGATGTAATATTTATTTAAGCATGAGCGACATAGCTCATTACGCTAAGAGCCTTGGCCTAGGTCGCGCATCGGTGAGGAATCTAGAACCTTTAAAACAGCAAGGCCGGTACCATCGTGACGGCCTTTTATATACTAAACATGTAGTTTAATAATTATATCTTCACAGGCCTATTACATACCTTTTCCACCTGCCTCATAACCCTCAACATGTTCAAACCAGCCAAATTCTTCAACTCTTGGACGCTCCATTGGCCGCTGCGGAGTAATTCAGCAAACAGTTCCGGGTACTTGGACACGTCTTCCAGGCCTCGAGGAACCCTGTGATAATTATATGAAAGGATCTTTAAAGTACTTACTTTACCCGAAGATATAGGAAGAGATGTTCGCATATATCGCGATGGCGAGTCTCCTTCAAGCACGACGATGTGAATAGAATCCTGTCGAGACTTCGCAGATGGTTTTAGCATATAATAGTACTAGTTATGTTAAGAAAGGGAACCAATGTTAAAAAAAAAGTAGGCCTCGAAATTTCTTTTCCTGGCAGGTTTTGTCTCGGAAACGGTAGTTTTGATGTTATGCAGCGCCATCTAGGTTTTTAGATTTATAGATTTCCAATTTTAGAGATGTTTTTTGTCTTTGAAGCCTAGAAATCTCACCGACTGATCAATGGTTTTAGAACGCATAGAGAACGAACATGCAAACATTGATTTTTCAAATTTGTTACCAAAGTACTGTTGTCTTTTTTGACATATTGCTGAATTCACTAATTTCCAACTGACATAAATAATTGTATCAGAATCAAATTCAACATCGATTCATGGTTCAGTCTGAAAACCTCTGCTGCTCAACTACGGAGCCTGATCTCGTGTGCGGGTTGCTCTAGACCCCTTGTAAGACCCCGCGGCCTGCACTAGACGGATTGCAGTACGTTGGAAGTAACAGGTGACTCTCTACTATAAGTATATAAACTTTATTTCAGGGCACTTGTATCTATACTATAATATACTATAATTATTAATATTATAAAGAGGAAAGATTTGATTGTTTGTTTGTATTGAATAGGCTCCGAAGCTACTGGAACGATTTGAACAATTCTTTCACCATTGGAAAGCTACATTCACCCTGGTTGACATAGGGTATACTTTATTTTATAAAAAAAAATATATTCACCCATGCGAAGCCTGCGAGAGCATGCGAAGGACGGACCGCTAGTATTTTATAAACTGCCAAGTGCCGTGGGCCCATACGACGTTCAATTATATATTTTCACGTGCTTAATTTCTTCCTAATCCTAACGGTCTCCACGCCATCATGATAATTGCTTACATACAATTAAGTATTCCATCAAGCGTTTAATATGTTACCTGTTCACTCCGTCATAATCGCCGCCGATGCCGACGAAATCAGCGCCAACCAATCTCTTTATGTAGTGGAAATGTTCTGAGGACAAACAAATATATACGGGTAAGCTGAGGCTTTAATATATATTTTATGTAACTAAGATGGCATACAAGTTCACTCGCACGTTATTGACCCTTCTGGAATTTTCCACACCTTGAACTCCATGCTATGTAGGTATGCATATAATGTGTAAGAGGAAACCTCAACGATGAGATTCTGTGTTCGCGGAAGATCACTGTTTTGAAACTGTATGAACGTCTGAAACCTTACGTAGTCTTTAAGCATAATTGTACACACAAAAACTTCTATGTAAATGGGTAGTATAAACAACTAGCCGTGACCTGCGGCTTCGTCCGCGTTACATTAGGAATACAACACTTTCCCCGTTTTTACGACATTTTTCATTGATTTTCCAGTCATAATTGCTCGTGATATCATAAAACCTTCCTCAATAAACCAGCTGTTTGCTCGTGCTAGAACAAACAATCAAACACACTTTAAATAATGTAAGTGTAGATACAAAATGCCATTTAAACGTACATAATTGAATTTTTAGAGTCATGAGTAATATTAGAGCCGTGGTGGCCGAGTGGTTCGGGCAGTTGCCTGCGACGCAAAGGTCGCAAGTTCGAATCCCGACTGTACCAATGAGTTTTTCTGAACTTAAGTACAGTGATTAGTCACACCACGAGCTTTACGGTGAAGGAAAACATCGAGAGCAAACCTGCATACGTCTGAGAAGAAATTCAAAGGCGTATGTATAGTCGTGCTTGTGTAACGGCGATGGACTCGCCATCTGTCACGTTGGCACCTAATATACCTCTGGCTGAAAGTGGGTGTGTGGGTTTTACCTATACACCTCTGCCTACCCCTTCGGGGACCCTTGTGGGAAGGCGTGAGGATATAATAATAATAATAATGAGTAATATTAAGCCGGCCATCGACAGTGATCCCGGTATGGCAATTAACGCTAATACCATACAGGTATAATAATCTCTTGTGGGATGGGCTGAAGATACATATATTATTATCATATATATATATATATATATATATATATATATATATATATATACAGTGAAACCTGGTTAAGTGAGACATCAAGGGACCTGCAATGTCGTTTCACTTATAGAGGTATTCCACTTACCCAGTGTCTCAGATATACAGGTATAAATAAATATCTGTCTCATTTACAGAGGGTTATGGTAGTAAAAGGGGTATGATAGTAAAGCGAAACTAAAACTGAAGGTAATTGAAGCTCAAAATTTGTACTTACGTACTTGAAATTACGTGTGGAATTTGTGGGTAGAATAAGAATGAGTAAACAAACAATGTTATCTCAGTTACAGAGGTTTATGCATATAAAATTTACTCGCTGTCTCAGTTATAGAGGTAACTATGATGATAAATCGAAAGAACAAATCCCAGATATAGAGGTTTACCTCGTCCCACTAACAGAGGTAATTCAGTGCCAAAGTGTTGGGACCTCAGCATGAGTTCCAGTTATGGAGGTTTCTCACTTATCCAGGTCCCATTTAACCAAGTTTCACTGTATAATCCTATAAATAAAATATATAATGTATGTATGTATGTTATGATGTATGTATATATAATCCCGGGAAAGTTTGCCGATGCGATCTGCGAACGGTCCCCGAATAGTTACCAAATATAATTGATTCAGATAGTTTGTGTTGTTGTTGTTGTGTGGTGTTAGTGGCCATTGTTTGGATAGCTGATTTCAATGTCTTTGTGCGTATTATTCAATGTGCGTGGCCATTTAAAACAAAAACTGTTTGTCCCGGGAGACCGAACGTAATACTCATGGTAGCCATGCATGGCAATTAATTGCTTGTTTGCAAACAATATGATGCGGGCATCAATCCTTACTAATATCATAAATGTGAATGTAAGTTTGTTTGTTACGCTTTCACGTAAAAACTACTTAACCGATCATCATGAAACTTTGTACACATATTCTTGGAGGTATTAGAAGTAACATAGGACACATTTTAATGAAAAAAAATCATTTTTACTAAAGATAAAAAGCCATCCACGCCGACGAAGTCGCGGGCACAACTAGTGTTAAAATTAAGCTGACTAGTTTGTTTCCCCTTTCATTCCTCTGACAGATCTTCTCTTGGAAACGTTAGTAATTTTATGATTAAATAGCTGACCTGACAGACGTTAGCCTGTCATTCCATTCAAACTGGAACGCCTAGAACACTATACTAATAGATATTATTTTTATTGTTGTATTCATATTTTGAAGAGAAGGGCCGTGGGGTGCCCGAGTGGTGGTTTCGACTAGTTTGCCTGCGACACAAAGATCGCAAGTTCGAATCCCGACTGTACCAATGAGTTTTTTTTAACTTAAGTACAGTGATTAGTCACACCACGAGCTTCATGGTGATGGAAAACATCGAGAGGAAACCTGCATAATATATATCTAGCGGAAAGTGGGTGTGTGGGTACTAACTATATACCTCTGACTACAACTCGGAGACCCTTGAGGAAGGGCGTGAGGATATGGTAAAATTGTTACCATAATGATAGGCAGAAAGGCTGTTTTCTTAAAATCCCATTACCCCGATATCCCATGTCCATTTAGAGAGCAGGTCCTGTTATCGTACAAAATTATTTGTGTACTATGCCTTACCTTTAAGGGCAAACAAGCAACATTGGACAAACTTGATATCTCACAACCCACACACACCAAATTGAACGTTAAGCCACGAACAAATTACGAGCTGCCTCGCAACTACTTAGCACGCACCGTTTTCATATTTGGGACGCAGCTTAGGCGAGCTTTGACACTTTTTACCGACTGCGCGACATTTACAGATGGATTTTAACAGAAAGCCGAGGTGGTCGAGTGGTCGAGTAGTCGCATACAACTCAAACATTGCTAGTACCAATACCGACTGTACCAATGAGGTTTTCTGAACTTAGGACGAATGTATCTAACATTCATGCGCACATATCTTGTATAATATATCAATTTATAAAATGTATCTCTATAATATTAAACACAGAGGCGGATATTCCAACCGAAACCGAAACCGATTACTGTAAACGGTATGTAAAAGTAAGTTAACACATGTAAAAGTGCTTCCGTTATTATATAACATCCTCATTGAGGATGTTATTATATAACATCCTCATTGAGGACTATATAAATGGTATAAAGGTGTTCATAAATAATAATGGCTTTTCAATTCAATAAAACTTTTATATTCGAAATTCTCTCATTGAATAGTGCCGTACTAAATATATTCTTATTATCCTTTCTTATAGCACTATAAGATATTACTATATACTTATACAAGCTATTTATTTTTAGCAGACTGTTTATGTTACTCTGTGTAGAAGCCATCTAGATCTACCCCGATACTATATTAGTGACAACGCAAATCCTCAAGTTTTGGTTTCGGCAAACTTCGCAAAACTTCGGCAAACTTCGCCGTGGCCGTGACGTTTTGATTTATGATCGGTGCTTTGTCATTATTGCATTGTTCCGTAGAAAATAAAAATGCTAATGTACAGAGGGAACTACAATTATCACACGCAATGCATTACAACGAAGCAGGGGCGTGGCGAAGATAATATATTTTTTGAGTGGTTTTATGTCGAAGCTTACTGAAAGTAACTCGAATCATTACTATATATTGACTATGTGATAAATATATTTAGAGCGTAATAAAGGATATTTGTATAAAAACTGGTTGGTTGGTTATAAAAAATGCAGGTTTCCTCTTGATGTTTTCCTTCACAGAAAAACTCCTGGTGACCAATAACTGTTTACGTTTAAAAATCGTTTAAAAATCTCATCAGTACACTTCGGATTCGAAGCCCAAGTCCTCAAAAATTCCGGACATGTATGAAGAGATTAATGAGAGGAGAGGAAGGGACAGAGCTTATGGGCGAACTAACAACAAATGGCCTTCTATTTTCTCTGCCTGTGAGGGACTCGGTGTGAAGGAATATGTAACGGAGTTATGTTTGGTCGTTCATTCGTTCTGACCTTTTTGCAAAGCTTAATCCCACACGTGTCTGATTTATAAATTGTACGGAGTCATATGAATACTTATAATAACTCTTTTTTTATAGAAAAAAAATATTTACTACCATTCAATTTGCGCAAAAAATGCAAAGCGCTGTATTTTTTTTCTAATCTAATCTAAGGAGGCGAAGATCAATGCCCTGGCAGCGATGTGACGTCACTATACACGCATTAAGCTAATAGCAAGTCACTTGAGCCTCTCGCATTATATTGGCAGTTAAGTGTCTATTGGCCATTACAGACAGCGGATAATTCAGGTTTGTTTATAATATACTAGCTGTCCCGCCCAGCTTCCTGAAACACGATCAGGTCCAATTGTGATGTAAGCTATCCTATCTTTTAAGTTGGATCAAACTGCACACGGTTTGCAAATTTGATTGAAATCGGTTGAGTAGTTTAGGAGCCCATCGCGGACAAACAACGTGACACGTAATTTAAATATATTTAGAAGATTATTATATTGTTATAGTAAATTATATTTAAAAAATCTTGTAAGGTTTTCGTTATGTTTGTCGACCATTAAAACCGTTTGACTTGAATAAGTTACTTAATTACTAAATAAAAACAATCCGCTTGATTTTTTATTTACCGCCGTCTATGGACGTCTTTGCACCAGGGGTCGCGCGTTGCCTGCCCTGCAGTATTTATTTATTTGGATCACCAACAGGTAAGAACACCTTAATACTAACAGAATATGCCATAGTAAAACATACGTAAGTGTCCACACAATTACAGGTAACCACAACTACTACAAGAATTAAGTAAAAAGCTGAGAAACATAAAAAACTAACAAACTAGGAACATATAATTAACAAAATAGGAACGTATAGTATGAAGTATTCCATGCTGCACAACATGCTCAGCACACTGCATCATTTCCATGCCGTAAAGCAATCAATTAAGTCTCAAATATGTCTTCTGCGAAAGAGGGGTTTTTACCGTTTACTAAGAAAGGCGCCTCGGAGGAAAACAATATTATAATCGCCACGAATTTTTTTTTTTCATTTTATCTTCTAAGTTGTATGATTAATCATAAATTTATCTGCCCGGAGAATATCCTAATAGGAAGAACAGGATATGTTCGAAGGGAATAAAAAGAAGGTGAAAATAAATGTGTTGAGAATGTTTGTTTTCTTTTCCATTGCTCACCTGCGACATCAGATAATGTAGCATTCGGAGCGCACTTCACGAAGTCGGGGAAGAAGTTCACCATAATGAGTCCGCCATTTTCTTTCTGTAACCAATGTTGTTATTTTATTTAAACTTCTAGCATTGCTCCACGGGTACACTCGAGGAAATTTAATTTATATAGTAACCTAAGAGTTAATCCAGCTAATAATTGAATTTCATCATATTCCGTTCAGTTTTTGCGTGAAAGAGGTTTAAACAACTTTCGCATTTATAATCCTTGCAGTAAGATCGTTATTTCTCCGTTCGCATTCCAGTTATCAACAATAAGACGAGATTGATCGAGGGATATAAGACTAGCTGTTGCAAGGTTATATTTTTTAGGCAGCATACATACATATGGCATTATGTTAGCTTAAGTACAGTGATTAGTAACACCATAGCTTCGCGGTGGAGGAAAACATCGAGAGGAAACCTGCTTACGTTTGAAAATAATTTTTAAGACGTATGTACAGTCATGTTTGAGTAACGGCAATGGACTCGCCATCTGTTATGTTGACACATAAATATATCCCCGGTGAAATGAGGTGTATGGGTACTACGTACACACTTTAGCCTACCTCTTTGTGGAGACTTGAGAGAAGGCGTAAAGAGAGATTTAGTACAGTGTTTCAAAGCGCACTTTCCAATGCATTCTGTTACTCACCAATGACTGAATGATATCATCAGGAACGTTCCGATTGTGGGCGCAGAGGCTGTATACTGAAGAGTGGCTGAAGACGACGGGAGCCTTGGACACCCTGATGGCGGCTCTGGTCGTGTTCTCTCCCACATGGGACAAGTCCACGATCATCCCCAGGCGGTTCATTTCCTTCACTACTTTCTGTTAAACAAATATTAGGCTATGTATACTTTATCGAAACATGTACCCTCGCTGAGCGATACTATTGAGTATATTTTCACGGGTAAATATTATGAAAGTGATCAGAGTATATATTCGCTTGAGTGGGAACATTTTGATTTGGCATTGCAAATACATACAAACTACGGAATAATGTGATAGAAGAACAAAATCCAAATTCCTAGTCGTTGGTTATCTGGTGAAGTTTACACCACATTGACTTTCTCGGAAACTTTCACACTTGACCCCCCACGAACTAGCAACAATACCTAATCTATAGCTTTTAACAATCTATTTCTTTTCACGTATGCTGCGATCGCGTCATCTGCGTATGCGTATCATGCGACCATAGGGGGAGCAATAATTCACCGAATTAAAAAACAAAAAAAAAGGTAGGCAGAGATGGTAGAGCGCCCGCTCTCTCTAAGCTTCTGTCGCTTCACCTACATTCAGTCTCTTCATATATCAATAAAGTGATCGTCAATTTTACAAATTACCGACATGCGCAAAGTAATCATAAAACGCAAGCACCTCGAAGCCATACTTCAAGCACAGCCGACTTCATTCCATATTGCATCAACCACTTATCATAAAATACAAATATCTCATTCCCGTAACGGGCTAAATTGACGTCCATTCATCTGCCCCTGCGGAGTCTGCCAGACGATTTAATGCTAAGGTAATATTAAGATTCAATGGAGACGGTATGATTATATTCCGAGTCCACCGCCTGGGAATATTGGGATGCAGGGAAATTACTTTATAAATTCCACAGAAATATGGAATAAATTCAGTTCATTCTCATTTTGGGAGCGTCTAAATTAAACGAGCACAACTGTCAACTGTGCTGTTGAATCGAATATTTTGTCGAATAAGTTTCATTTAAATATTAAGGTCGTTTCAAAGACATAAAAATAATCTACTTCAATATAGTAAAACTTACACATGTTTATTTGTTAATACCGAAGAAACTAATTATAATTAAACTTGCTCAACCCTGGTGTTTCCAATCAATGTCTGTGTGTTCATTTGGCTTTTTTCCTTATATGTTTTTAACAAATTAAGCTGAACCTTTTCGTCACGAGGGATTACCATGCAAATTAACTCATAGATAATCTGAGGATAGTATGGAATGTAAATCCTATGATACTCTTTACTGTTACAGCTAAAAGATACTAATGAATAGGTCAACGCCCTGTATGAGAACTTGTATGTTACGTGTACATAATGGGCGCCTTGTAGAGACTTGAAAAGATTCCTGCAGGATCGGTAACGCGCAATTGATGCTCCTGCAAGCGTCCATAGGTGGCGGTAACCGCTTACCAATAGGCGGGCCGCATGCCTGTTTGCATTACTAGAGGTAAAAAAAAAAATTCCCGCCGTAATCTATCAATGGTATTTGCCCGATTAACTTGTCATTATTGTCTATGGTATCCATAGCGGTGAGACGAGTATTGGTCACGTACCTTCCAAAAAAAGTTAAAAAATATAAATGCATTTGAAAAATAGGTAGTTTAAAACAATTCTTTTGATCTGTCACGAACTTACTCATACCATTAATGAATTTCAATTTTAACAAGAAACTTGTCTATCGGCATTTAACCACTACTGTACTATAAAATAATAACTTTACTATATTTGACCTAGCAATTCTTTTAAAACATAAACCCAGGATATAACATCTTCTCGGCTAGAATTAGGTTAACTCCTTAGCTTAATTACACAAGTTATGGTCGGAGAAAGACTGTTTCTACTTTTTAGTTTTAGGGAGATCTAAGATATGGATGGAAATAAATAAAAGAGTATTTCGTAGAAGTGTGTATCAAGTGTGTATATATACCAATATATTTATGCTGTTACTCTCTGCCTACCCAGTTAGGAACTCAGCGTGATGATATGTGTGTGCTCATTCAAACGTACATACCCGCAGATGGGATATGTATTACCACCTAAAACACTAGAACAAAAGCAACTTGCAATTTTACGGACGACGAGTGTTGTTTGTTCGATACACCAAAATACACTTTGCAGTCGTAATAAATAGTTAAAAGTTCGCAGAGCGCTTAAATGACTATTTGATGCTTACGTGTTATATACTTAAGGGCGATATTGGCTTACCTCTCCGAATTCGGTCAGTCCATTGGCTGCTGGTGGCTCGTTCGATGAGTCAGCCCTACAAACAACAACAGAATGAATGCGACAAAGCAGCTGAAAAGAGGTGAACAAACGCTTGTATTCAATGGAAAATAATTTGCATTGCTTGTACAGTTCGCCGGGCTGTGGTACTTTGCCAAAGGTACTCAAATAATGTTTGTTTGTACTCATCCTTAACGGGAAATGTTATTTCACGTGAAGGGAATTCACGATTAACATTGGTTGGAGGGTTGTCTAGTTTTCTGACAAGGTATCGAGATACTTCGTGAAAAACTAATTTAATTAAAGTCAATACATTGTTGGGTGCTACATGGTATTCATATAGTTCAGCTTTTGACATGGACACTCTCATCTGTATGAATGGTCATAAAATTATATTTTTCCCAGAATTGTGCTTCCCTTTTTTATGTTAACCATCAAAAGATTCCAGTGACAGATGGCGCCATCGTATTTTTAAGCGCTTTTTTACGATGTTATTAATATTTGCTAAGGCTGCAGTATTTGTCTTGGCTGATTATTGTTAAAGCCTCATAGGCTTCAGTGAAGGCAATAGGTGAAGTATGTGTGTGTTTACCATTAAAAGGTCGGCTAGTACCTACTTGGTGTGAAGACCTAAATAAACATTAGAAAAGATTTAAAAATACATTATCATGAAAGAGCGTGAAAAAGTCTAATCTTAGTTTTAAGCATTACATTGGTTTTTCTATAAACAGTATTAGACCACTGACGCAATGTCGATAATACAAAATTTACACAGTTAACAAAATATATTAAAGCTCCCTCGGGCAGGTTGCCATGGTTACGTAGAAACAGAAAAACAAAATGGCGAATATTACAAGATGGTTGCCAAAAATATTCGCTAACAAAGTTCTCCGCGGGAAATTGCTAAAAATCCAATTTGAGATGACAAAAGGCATGTTAACATTAACGGGCTGAGTTGGACGAATATTTTGTGTTGCCTTTCGAAATGTTCATTTGGTAACTGGATGTGAAATAAAACATTCATTTCATCAATCAACATCAACATTCATATCTTTAAAGAAATGTCGGACCATCTGTATCGTCACCGTCGAGTAGCGTGGTTGACTGGTGCGTTTATGATTCAATTAATTAATACTCTGAAATATCTGTGGCGGAAAATGGGTATTATCAGTATATTTCTGCCAACCCCTTCAAGGACCCTTATGGGAAGGCGTGAGGATATATTAATAAAGTATGTATGTGTGAATGTTTGTTCCGCTTTCACGCAAAACTTACAGAATTGAACGAACCTTGGCATAGAAATAAATAATTTGCTGTATTTTGTAACACAAATATTAATCCAGAAAAAATACACACCTTTGAAATACATTTTCAAAATAAAGGGTGAAATCAAGGGGTCCACGTTTTGTTTTCTATGAAATATCACATTTAATTAACAAAAGTTACTACGAAAAATATTTTCACGCCTTCCCACAAGGGTCCCCGAAGGTGTAGGCAGAGGTGTATAGGTAAACTCCACACACCCACTTTCGCCAGCGATTTTAAGTACCAACGAGACAGATTGTAACTCCATCGCCGTAACTAAAGCACGACTTGTTTACGTTTGAACGTATGTTTGATTGATTTGTAATGGAAAATTCAAATTAAAGTTACTCATGGGAATAATATGTCTGAATAAGTCATCTCTTAAGTTACATAATTTGAGCATTTACTAATGAAAGCTGCAAGCTCTTATAAAATACACAGGCTGTGTTGCACTCACTCAATCTGAGACGGGAGAGTGCACGCCCTGTAAATTGCACTTAGAGTTGGTGAGTTAGGAGTAATGAGTTGTTTTTATTACTCCCAGGCACCCGAGGTGTTAAATAATAAGTTATTGTCGAGCCTTAATAACAAGATTCACTTAAGCGAGTGGATCAAGTAATGCTGCAATGCCAGGCTGCTCGTTCGAATTCTGACTGTACCAATAAGAAACAATGATGAGAAAAAAATCAATAGGAAACCTTCAAACATTTGAGAAAGAAATCAAAATACGTATGAATATTTGGCTTGAGAAACGGCGATGGACTCGCCATCTGTTACGTTAGAACTAAAAATATATATCTTCGGCAAAATAATTCGGATCAAGTTATCAAAGGTGGTACTAGAATGCATGAAGTTCCGTCATTATAGGTTAACGGAATATGGATTGTATTTTATATCTTCCAGTCGGTTTATTTTAGAAGGGAAACTAGCATTATGTTTCTCTTAATGTTTAATACGTATACTAGCGTTCTCAGATGCCCTGTATTATTAAAGTCCGTGTAGATATATTATTTAGGTATACGTTGAACGATTTACGACGTTGGTAACTCAATCACGCCGTGTACTTATCTCTAATGCTTATGATGGAATATCCACAATACACTCGAGACAGATGCTTCATATTACGTCTTAGAACGCTGTTAGTAGTTATGGATATCGTTTCATTGTACATTAGGAGTTCTACTTAGCGGGGATCAAGTTGAGTGGTATGTCTTTCTTCAGGGTCTAGTAAGTTGGGAAATTAAAAAATATGTCAAATTGGTTTGTTTAAAGGAGTAGTGTCCACGTCATGACACAAAAACTTAATAAATACACATTTTACTAGGAATGTTTGCGCCGCTCCAAAAATTAAAAAATAAGTAAAGAAACACGCAAAGTGAAATTAATTGGGTGGTATTTTTGTGTGGTTGTAGGAATGTTTCGCCCGAGGCTGTGACAAATGTGCGCTCGTTTATGTAAGCACTGGCATATTTGCATGTATGGAATTACTCAGGTAGGGGAGACTGTGCCCGGCCCGGCGAAACATGACGAGACAAATAATAACATACTTCTACACATACTTATATATTTTTACTATCTAAATTTGTCACCGCCTTGACTGAAATTTAAAGGTATTTTGTGTTAAAATTATTTTAGGAAATAGCTGTGTTAATGGTATAGAATATATCTTCACGCCACAAGGGACCTCGAAGGGGTAGGCAAAGGTGTTTTATACCCACTTTGTCGGAGATAGATTTTAAGTACCAACGCGACAGATGGTGAGACTATCGCCGTTTCTTAAGCACAACTATACTTATTAGTACAGTCGGAATTCAAACTTGCAATCTTTGAGTTCGAACTCAAAGTACTCGGCCACCACGGGTTTTATAGTAAAGAAAAAATAAATAATATAGCGCAGCTGTAACAGCAGCCGGCGCAATTTTAAAATCATAAGAAAATAAGCGTATTCGAATGCAACGTAGTGTATCTTTTGCGAGCGAAAATACGAATGGGGTTGAAATTTTATGTCTGTATGGAAATAACAGCGCTCATGTAAATATGTATGAATATGTTTTCATTACGTAAGTAGCATAAATACAGAATGATGTGTTTCGCACACATCCACTTACGGATAGGGAAAATCACAGCAATATTTAGCTACAGATCAACTTCACCGTGACACTAAAGCTTCACTTCACACGTAGGTAATTTCACTAACTGTGTGGTATGAACTTGTGTCGAGACACGCGACATCACTAACGAAACATAAGTAATTTAATATGCGTTTATTATTAACGAAGGTATGCGAGCTTGTAAGCAGTCGCAAGTGCACAAAATCGCTGAGAATGGATATATAATATGAAACCTTAAAATATTATATATTGACGACTTACCAAGGTGTATTGCAAGTGTGGGTCAAGGTCATATACCTGACCCCCAGTTGGTAGTAGCTGCGCAGAACTCCCAGGGAGTTGGCTATTGAGTGCCCCCCTTCAATGCCGATGAGAGATGCGATCTTCCTAGGGCGGGCACTGTGCGCCTCGAGTATGGCTGAAAGAGTACTTATTATTTACTATTATTTATGTTTGGTTTCTAATCCAACTAACATTATAAATGCAAAAGTTTGTGAGTTTGTGTTATTTTTTTTTTTATTACCCACATGGGTGGTTAAAAAACATGTGGTCCGCCTGATGGTAAGCGGTAACCTCCGCCTATGGACGCTTGCAACACCCTAAATGCAAACATAACTGAACGGAAGACCCATAGCTGTTATAATGCATAGGTTTATTGTTGGTTTAGTGGTATAGGAGAGTTTGGAATGTTTTCTAGCTACAACCAAATGAGTATGATTCTTCTCGGAGCCACCTGATGCTACATTGGCTGTCAGCACTGTTCCAGCGTCTCGTGACTATTGTCTGTACACAAACAATCATCTGTTGAAGCAATCAATGTTGTAATCATCTATACAAATAAATAAAATTGGAGTGTCTGCTTGTAATATTAAAAAAACTGCGTTTTACTAAATGCATATGGATGTATACACGGTACATAATATCATTAATTAATTAATAACAAAATATCATTATTTACAATTTTATATGTCTGTCTATTTGTCTGTTTGTTCTGGGTAATCTCTGATTAACGGGACTTTCACTGGAAGATAGCTGATGTCAAAAGAAATAACTTAGACAACTTTTATTTTGGAAACTGAGCAATATCTTTTTTGTTAAATTCTACGCAGACGAAGTCGCGGGCACTGCTAGTTTATCAATAAATCTTTAATCAAGTCTTTATAATTATTATATTACCTTTTTTAATTCATTCCCGTCCATAGTATACAAGATAATTAAATAAATAGGCTTATTAATAAGGCTACACACATGGCCATCAGTACTTGTGCCCTATATCCTCTTTATAAACATTGCATCAAAGGGAAAAGGGGCATCATCAAATATTCACGGTCAATTCAGGCTATTATGGAGGTTGCACGATGTATACTTAAGTATTTAGTAGATAACGTGACATACAATAAACGTAATTGAATTTCCAACTAGGTTATAAGCACACTGCCGTAGTCTCAGTGAACTCAAGTCAACTACGTGCACAGGCGAAGTGCCTTCATTAAAATACCCTGACAAAGTCGGCGTTTGAACATGCCTTTAGTATTAAGGCGGATGTTCAAGCATACATGTATTGTACATGAATTTTCTAGTAGCTGGGGAATTAGTATTTTTTTCTGGAATGTATACGTACAGAATATTACCATAAACAATTCTAGTTGCATATGTGAGACCTTTTTTTACAGCCCATCGTCGTATAGTTCCCGAAGGGGTAGGCAGAGGTAGGCAGACATATATTTTAGATGGCAACGTGACAGATGGCGAGTCCATCGACGTTACTTAAGCACGATTATACATACGCCTTTGAGTTTCTTATCAAACGTATGCAGGTTTTCTGTCAATATTTTCACCGTAAAGCTCGTGGTGTGTCTAATCACTGAACTCAAGGTCGGTCAATCGGAATTCCAACTTGTAATATTTGTGTTCTAGGCAACTCCAACCACTTAGCCACCTATTAGTTTGTAAGTATACAGTACGTATGTACGTGTGTACATAAATGTTCTACAGTGACAAATGGAAAGAAGTCCCTTGGCACACACAGGTCTTTGTATTTTTTTCTCAGACGTAAAAAGGTTTACTTAGTACGAAGTTTAAAAAGATCGTATTTCTATTTATAAATAAAATGTGGAGTGGAGTGATCATTCGTTTTAAGCAAATCGATCGGGAACGCTACCGCTTCATTTTTTTTCGACCAACAAGGACATGGGTTAGTAAACTATTATCATTATGACTTAAAATACTAATGTTAGTAGCAAAACAGAGACAAAACATGGACATATACCGACACATAAAAACATGAAATTATTTAGTGATGTTCAGCACGTGAATCATTGAGCAATGAAAATTGCCCTGCTATTATTATTTATTTATAGCCATCTATATCCCACTGCTGGGCAAACGCCTCCCCCCTCTCTCCCCACTCCCGGCATTGCTACCTATTGCTCAGGATCTTGTTCGTCCCGCCATCTTCTTCATACTACAACGAGGCTTGAAGCAATAACCTAATTGCTAACAGATCAACTAGAAACGAGGGCATATTGGTTACCATATAAAAACATGGCCAAGGTGTCAGAGAACAGAGTAGCCAAGCTTCTTTATATAAAAATGCTTTTTAATATTAAGCGCGAGCTGGTGCCTCCAAGCTAGCTGTGTTATGTTTCTCGTCATAAGTGAAGCACCGTAAATGAATTAACTCCCAACGCAAGCAGTGGTTCTACAAAATGAATACTCTTGAAGGCGTAACCATTTCTTGCGTAAACAACTTCATTTTATTATTACAATATACTAGTTAATTAGTATGTGTTGGTAAATGTACCCCGCGGTTGAACACGCGTGAATATGATAGTATCGTTAGATTTTTTTCTGGGTTAAAAACCTATGTGGTTGTCCGGCTAATAATCTATATCTGTGCCAATTGTTAATTTTCATTCAGTTACGTTCAGCTGTTCTGGAGTGATTGAGTGACGTAAGTACAGTACGAGCTATACGGTGAAGGAAAACATCGAGAGGAAACCTCCGCGTTTGACAAGAAACACCTCTGTCTACCTCTATGGTGATCCTTGTCAGAAGGCATGAAGTTGTAATAAAAAAGGTATTAGGTAAAAGGTATTAGTAACGTATAAAAATAAACGTAAAAACAATATTACTATCAAACGATTTCACTCCTAAATTGTATTGAAAATTCGCAAATAAAAAGGTTTTTATAATATATTCATTCCCACTAAATAAACGCGCAAGTTGGATACAAAGTGAAAACGTCGAGGGGCTGTGGGATTGTATCCAATGGCAAATACAATCCTTATTTTATTTATTTACGAGGCTCTCACTGTGATTGCGACCAATGAATCTACTGAAACTATCAACACAAAACAACCATTATTTTGCCAGGGTGTATTTTAAATTGTTAGGTATATTCAATTTCGTATTATAATTAGAAATACTTACTTTTTGTCGAAACTGGTAGGTATATAAGAACATTGGACATTGGACAAGGAAAGTGTGCCGAAGAATGCAGTAAGTATCCTCTTTCTAGAATTTCAGACCTCGAGTACTTTGTACTATTTTCGGGCTTCGAGTTTAGATTACTTACTCCACATTTTCCTTAATTTTTTTTATATTCCAGTCTTTTTTAAGGATACTGGTATGGTAGGAAGGTATGGTAGACCGAGGTATTTGTCTTCACTGTACTTCACAAATCTCGTGTTAAGAATATCCCTATTGCAAACCACTGAGGTTTGAGCGTGCAATTTAGATTTTGCATGAGACTATTTAAACCACTGAGCTAACAGGCTAAAAATATTTTACTTAATTGGGAAAACGGGACAAAGTGATTTACCAAATTTGGTAATTTTATCTGAATTCATTAGTTTAATGGCGAGAAAGGAACGGCTACAATTTCAGACGGCCTCTAATCTCTTTGTCTGAAAATCTATCTAGCCTCTTTCTCTTTATAGAAGGCGCATGACAAATAGCAATTTATTTTTATGTATCAAAACCAACATTACAATCATTGGCGTAGCCAAAGGCTCTAGGGCTCTGATTAAACTATTGAAAATCCGTATTCGGCGTGCTCCAGATTTGTCCAAATTAAAAACGAAATACACATTGTAATTTACTTTAATGAAAAAATTAAAACTGAGTTGCCTCTACGTGTTACGCGTTCTACGCATTCATGGAATCAG